>PVIR01007268.1:0-61665 GCA_004026965.1 Petromus typicus
AGAAAAGCCGTTAGAAGACAGTGCGAATCATTGTGCTTTCCTCAGATCTTGGGGTGCAGAACCCAGACTTGTGGAGCAGGTCAGATTCCCACACTTCTTGTGAAGGCGAAGCTCCAAAAAGAGGGAAGTTAGTTATCTGGAGTGTGACAAGCATGGCCTTAGCAGGGTTGGCCACGTCACAGATTTAGTTCAAAATGGGAGCTTGGAATAGGTGCCAATTAAGCTGCGATGCCGTAGGGTCACTGGTGGCCCTCCCTGTCTGCATCCAGAGCAACACTGGGGTCTCGCTTTCTGGAGAGGCGCTTCAAGTCCTCGGGACGCTCTCAGGACCAGATGTCCTCTCAGTCCTGTGTGAATTCTGGGACCGTTTCACACGTAGGGTCTTTTTTTGAGACAGTGTCTCACTTAGTAGTGAGTTTGGATCGGCTTTTCATTTCTTTTTTTTTTTTTTTTAGGTTTTTTTTTTTTTTGAGACAGGGTCTCGCTTTGTAGTTCCGGCTGGCCCTGAGCTCAGCCTCAAACTCACATCACAGCAATCCTCCTGCCTCTGCCTCCTGAGTGCTGGGATTACAGGCGTGAGCCACCACGCCCGGCACTGTGGTGTGTGGTTACTGACTGCTGAAGAGCGTCAGTCTCCATACCCAGTAATGTATGTGGTTAACCAGGGAATTGAACCTGGGCAAAACAGGCGCTGGAAGGCCAGGGGTATAGCTCAGTGTTTCCGGCACCTGTCTTACAAGCACCTGGGCCGGGGTTCGATCCCTGGTAACCACATAACAATACTGGGTGTGGAGACTCACGCCCAGCAGCAACCAGTACCACATACCACAGTGCTGAGTATGGTGGTTCACATCTGTAATCCCAGCACTCGGGAGGCAGAGGCAGGAGGATTGCAGTGATGTGAGTTTGAGGCTGAGCTCAGGGCCAGCCGGAACTACAAAGCGAGACCCTGTCTCAAAAAACCTAAAAAAAAGACAGGCGCTGGAACCACTGAGCTAAATCCCCGGCCCCTCACGTAGGGTCTTTATAGCTCTGCATCGAGTCTTTTTAGGAAGGAGCAGAATGGTTCCTTTGGAACTGGGAACGTGTTGCGGGGCTGCGGGGTGCCCTTGCCTCCCTTTGGATTTCTCAAGGAGCCCTTAGATGTGTCCTGCATGAATGCCAGTGACCTGCTTGGGAAGACAGAGCTGTGGAATTTCCTATTTCGCAGACGGCTGCTTGCTAGTCAGCAGGCCCCTTCCCTCCGGACCGCAGCGTGGGTGTGCAGCCCCAGAGGCATATTTGAAGCTGCGTAGCCCATAGCTTCCTGCCTTTCCTAATATCAACGCCCAGGTGAGAGCCATGTGCGCTGCCTTGGTAAGCAGAGCCCTGGGGGAAGGTGGCCTCAGTGGCCTGTTGCAAACTGACAGCCTTACAAACTGCCTTTCAAAAGCTACTGTCTTTTTTTTTTTTTTAGGTTTTTTTTTGAGACAGGGTCTCTCTTTGTGGTTCAGGCTGGCCCTCAGCTCAGCCTCAAACTCACATCACAATCCTCCTGCCTCTGCCTCCCGAGTGCTGGGATTACAGGCGTGAGCCACCACGCCCGGCACTGTGGTATGTGGTACTGGTTGCTGCTGGGTGTGAGTCTCCACACCCAGTATTGTTATGTGGTTACTGGGGAATCGAACCCGGGTCCTTGCGCTTGCAAGACAGGCGCAGGAACCACTGAGCTAACTCTCCGGCCCCTCAAAAGCTACTTTCGTCAGTGAACCGAAGCCCTTCAGAGGCTTGGAAGGGCCGGTCGCGGATGTCCCGCCCGCTTGCCTAGGTCTGGGAGGTCACTTGTCCTCCGGCCAGCAGGCGTCGAGAGCAGTGCAGGTTTGATAACCACCTGGCCTGGTGCTTAGCAAGCCACTCCCGTCACTGCAAGTAATCTCTGGTCTCCAGGGCCCGGTAACTTGTCAGGGGAACAGGACTCCAGTTCTTATTCTAAAATTCTCCTCTGTTTATGTAGCTGCAGCTGCTGTGGTTCGGAGAGGATGGCACCTAGTAGCTCTCCATCTAACCCCCTCTTTTTTTTTTCTTGGTTTTTTTGAGAGGGTCTCGCTTTGTAATTCAGGCTGGCCCTGAGCTCAGGGCTCCCGAGTGCTGGGATTACAGGCATGAGCCACCACGCCCGGCACTGTGGTATGTGGTCCTGATTGCTGCTGGGAGCAAGTCTCCACACCCAGTACGGTATGTGGTCACCGGGGATTGAACTCCAGTCCTTGCGCTTGCAAGACAGGCGTGGAACCACTGAGTTAAATCCCTGGCCCTCCCCAAAGTATTATTCAAAACAGGACTGCAGCTTCGCTGCTGCCCTCTTCTCAAGAGCAGGAAGTTACTCACGGTAGTCTTTGGGCTCCTGCTGTACAGAGATGGTGTAGGGGGTTCAGCTGCTCCTGGCCGTGACCACCCCCCCATTCCTCAGCCTCAGTGCAGCGCCGCCTTCTGGCCGACAGACTACTTCTTGTACTTTAACTTTCTCGCTGTACTTCTTTTTTCACATTCTTCGTTTTTCTTTGGTAAGTCGACTTCTTTTAACTTTCCTGGTGATTTCTTGATGTCGATCTGTGAAGGTGTGGTTGACTGCTCTAGAATAGTGTCTGGAAAGAGTTTGCTTTTTCTCTTCCTCTTTTTTCGCTGCTCCTCTCCTCTTACTTCTGCCTAGGGGCTGGTGAAAGTCCTCGGACTCTTCGTTCCCGTCCGCATCTTCCTCCAGAGGCTCCACTGAGCCGCTCCTGGGCTCCTCCTCCCCCTCTCCGCCCTTCCCCCTCCCTCCCCCTCCTCCTATCCACCCCCTTCTTCTCCTCCCCGGAGGCTCCTGCCCTCGCCCTCCATCGCCTCCGCTGGCCCTACGAGGGAGCTGCACCACCTGCAGGCAGCGGGGAACCTCTTGCCTTCCTATCCTGGGCCCTCAGAGAACGTTTGTCTTCTCTGCTGCTGCCCTGCCCTGCAGCCAGCTACAAAGTGAAATCTCTACAAACGGAGCTACAATAAAATTTTCTTCCTTTAACTTTGCGTTTTGGGTATTTTGTCTCAATAAGAAAAGTAACAGCAGGCTGGAGGACCCACACGAGTTCAAGGCCAGCCTGGAGTACGGGGTGAGACCCTGTCTCTCTACACAAATACACAACAGAACAATCGCACCAAACCGCTCAGCAGTGAGTCCTTGGACAGGTGCGTGTCCCGCGGCCCACCTCTCCAGCCCGCAGCCTCAGCAGGTGGGACCTACTGTGTCCCCCCCCGCCCTCCGTCCTGTTAGATGAACAAACGACCGCTCAAAGAATGGAAATTAATCCTGTTCCCAGGTCACCCTGTGCTGCTTTGTGGATTTATCTCCAGTGCACTGGTCACCCCTTGGATGCAGGTGTAGACATTTTAGCTGTAAGATCAGGATCCTGGTTGTTCACTGTTGAAGTCATCCCTTTATTTCCATTTCCGAGATTTTAAAATATATTTAAAATTGATTAGTTAGTGTTTTTTTGAGTCAGGGTCTCAAGGCTAGGCTTGAATTCACCATGTGGCCCAGGCTGGCCTGGAACTCATGGTGATTCTCCTGCCTCAGCCTCCCCGAGTGCTGGGATCACAGGTGTGTGACACCATGCGCAGCATTCACCTTCTCTTTGAAGTCATTCCCTTATTCAACAGATACCGAGTACAGCAGCTCTTCAGAGGCCAGTGCTGCCGGGAAGTCGGGCAGAGTCCGCGTACGCAGCGGAACGAGTGCCGGGGAGGCGAGGAGGGGCCGCCCTTCCATGTTGGTGGGAGGGTGGAGCAGGGCAACCTCCAGGCACAGCAGCGTGGAGGATCCTCCGAAACTCCCGCTAGACCTTCTCTGAGCCAGCTAGCCCCTTCTAGGCATCTCTCCACAGATATAGATACTCTCCTGGGGCGATCTCTTCTATGAGAAATCCAAAGTATAAATAAAGCAAAATGAAAGACAGATGGTGGTGGCTGGACCTGGCCTGCACGTGTATCAAGGCCAGCCCGGCCGCACCGCCAGGCCCTGTCTGACAAAGATGGTTGGGGATTTAGCGCAATGCCTGGCAAGCGCGAGGTCTGGAGTTTGATCCCTGCAACCACGTACCACAGTGCTGGGCGTAATCTCAGCACTCGGGAGGCAGAGGCAGGAGGATTGCTGTGAATTCGAGGCTCACCTGGGCTACATGGTGAGCTCAGGACCAGCCTGAACTACAAAGCGAGACCCTGTATAAAAAGAAAGAAAAGAAAAACTGTGTGATATTTAAACTGGTGTGTCTGATTTATATCACAATATTATGGTCTCAAATTGCATCCATTTTCTTACAAATGACTCAAATTTATCTATCTCTGTGGCAGAGGAGTGCTCCATTGTATGTGAAGATGCATTCATCTGGGGCTGGGGAGTTAGCTGAGTGGTTCCGGTGCCTGTCTTGCAAGCGCAAGGACCCGGGTTTGATCCCGGTAACCACATACAATATTGGGTGTGGAGACTCACTCCCAGCAACAACCAATACCACATACCACAGTGCCGGGTGTGGTGGCTCACGCCTGTAATCCCAGCACTCGGGAGGCAGAAGCAGGAGGATTGCTGTGATGTGAGTTTGAGGCTGAGTTTAGGGCCAGCCAGAACTACAAAGCGAGACCCTGTCTCAATAAATAAATAAAAATAAAGGGTACATATAACATATGTGTGTATACACACATATACGTACATATATACATACATATATACATATACATACACATACATATATACGTATGTACATATATACATGCATATATACATAGACATATATAGTCTTGGAAGCAGCCTACACATCCATGAGCAGATGAATGCATCTTTTTTTTTTTTTTTTTTTTGAGACAGGGTCTCACTTTGTAGTTCAGGCTGTCCCTGAGCTCAGCCTCCAACTCACATCACAGCAATCCTCCTGCCTCTGCCTCCTGAGTGCTGGGATTACAGGTGTGAGCCACCATGCCTGGCACTGTGGTGTGTGGTGCTGATTGCTGGTGGGCGAGAGTTTCCACACCCAGCATGGTATGTGGTTACCGGAATTAAACCCAGGTCCTACAGGCGCCAGAACCACTGAGCCACATCCCCGGCTCTCTATGTATGCTTTAGACTGCTCTTGAACTCACTGCGTGTCCCAGGCTGGCTCGCATGCACAGCGATCCTTAGATGTCCCCAGGCAGTGGTGGAGAGACTGTTGGAGGCCGAGTGCCTGAATACCCGCACGGCAACCCAGAACCCGTGTATTCATCACCAAGGGCCAACACGAAACCCAGCTGAAGGCTCAGTTTTAGCTTAGTGAAGACAGCTCAGACACTGTCTCGTGTGCCACAGAGAGGGCTGTGTGTGCCCGCCGTGGCACACCTATGGCACGCTCACCATCGCGGATCCAGTGTGTGAGCCGCAATGACAGAACAGACATTCTTCTCAGGAGCACGTGGAGCTTTAAAAATAGACCAGGAGCCAGAGCATCGAAGTGCTTAACGCAAACGAAAGGACTCATCATCCTGTGCAAGCCGGGCATGGTGGTGCACACCTGAGATCCCTGCACTCGGGAGGCTGAGGCAGGAGGACTGCCTGCAGTCAAGGCCAGCCTGGGCCTCTCAGTGAGTTCAAGGTCCTCACTGCCGGTGCGGAGGCCTGTTGTTGCCTGTGGGTGCGGCTTGCTTTTGCTCCAAGACCCGCCCCGGGCGAATCTGGGAGGTGACAGGCAGTGAGGGCAGGCAAGTAGGCTCCTGTTGTAAATGCCAGGAAGTGTCTGGGGGAGGGGGGTGGCTTACACAGAAAACCCATCGGTCCCACCAACTGTGTGAGCCCGGCAATATCAAGCAAATCAAATGGGCAACAGCAGAATGTCCAACAAACCGGCATGTACACATTAGAGGAGGTAATCTTGGTCTACCCTGGACTACTGCTGCAGCTGTATCTCTGGTCTTGGTAGACAAGAATTCACCAGTAATTTTATGCAGTTCATTATCTAAACATTAATTAAGCTTTATGGTTCTACTGTTGAAGATGTGGCTGATTGGGAAGAGAAATTGTTAGCTGATTCAAGGAGAGAAATTTGGAAACTTAAAGTACAGGATGTGAGGAGGAGGAGAGAAAAATGTGACAAAGGACCTTCCTGGGGGCGGAAGGACATTTACAGAATTAGATAAAGATAACAGGGAAATGATGAGAAATAGAAAATTATTAAAAATAGGACAGAAAACAAGAAAGTATGTGGAGAGTAAAAAAAGGAAAAAAAAAATCAAAGGAAGAAGCTACAGCAAAAATCAGTAAAGAAAGGCATGATCTGGACACTTGGGAGGCTGAGGCAGGAGGATTACCATGAGTTCAAGGCCAGCCTTAGTGCCTGGGGAGTTTCTCTCTCCCTCTCTGTCTTTATATTACTTATCTATTGTCTCTCTGAAGAGAGCACAGTTGTGACGGAAATAAAATCTAGAGAATATAAACTAGTGCTTGTGAAGAGACTGAAACTGTTTTATTTTAATGTGTCAGAGGAAGATATTAAAGCCCAGATGGGCGGCCACTTTCCTTGGTGTGCTCCAGAGTTTCATGTTAGTTTGTCTGTTTTCTAACCGATATTTTAGGATGTCTGTGTAGAACAGTTGGACAGACCAGCCTTATACGATGCATATGTCCTGTCCAAATGGAAATGGCTCAACATCAGCACCACAAATCAAGACCCACAGGTGACAGGAAACAGTTCCCAGTCCCGCGAGTGGGCAGCCTCCGCACGTCCGTCCGCAGTGTTTCTGCCTTCGGACATGTGGGCAGGCTGTGATCTCCCTCCTGTTATGTGCCTGCACTCTTAAAACAAAACAGCACAACAGAAAGGAGCTGGAGTCTGCTTCTACGGCCGGTACACGCTTCACATCTTAACTTCCACAGGCTCTTGAGCAGGAAGGAGGCCGGCAGGGTCAGACCTTCCCTTCTCTGGAGGCAGTTTGGGGTGAGATGGAAGCGGGTTAAATTCACCTTCTAGACACTGTCCAGAGCTGAGTGTGGCAAGCACACCTGGCCTGAGGGTTGCTGTGAGTCTGAGGCCAGCCTGCGCTACACAGCAATCCGTGTCTGTCCTGCCTCAGCCTCCAGAGTTCTGGGATTACAGGCGTGCACCAGGCCGGGCTTCTGACTTTGATTCGTGTGCTGCACTGAAAACAGTTCTCTATGGGAACACGGAGCAGCACCTGCCAGCATGCAGGTGACCAGGTGACAGGACCATCGGGTTGGAAGTAGCTCCAAAAGCCAGTTGGTGGAATTCCAGAGATTGGCCGCCTGCCCCGCCCCGCCCCACCCTGCCTCCTGGCCGTCCCAGGTGCTACTAAAGCCTGGAGGTCACCACCATCTGTCCCTGGCTCTGTAGCTCCCGAGTACGGCCAGGTCGCCTGGCACCTGCTCTGCACCGGGCTCCTGCTGCGGGTGGGTAAGTCTTTCTCGGGCGGCACCCGAGGCCGGTCGCAGTGGTGGTGCCTGACATCCCCGGGAGACTTCCGCCATTCGGGAGACCTGTCAACCTGGCCCGGTCTGGAGCCTGTGCTCCTGGAGCACACCTTGCCTGTGTCTAAGTGGCAGGCTGTGATATGGAGATTTGGAGATAGGTATTTTGTTTTTTGAGACAGGATCTTGTTAGCAGTTCAGGCTGGTCTTGAGCTCACTGTGTAACCCAGGCTGGACTTAAACTAGCAGTGACTCTCCTGCCTCAGCCTCACGAGTGCTGGATGACAGGCCTGCACCTTCTAGAGAGCCAGGCTCTTACTGCTCCTGCCCCACGGAGGAGGCCTCACCAGGAGATCTAGGGCGCTCGAAGGGCCTTGACTCCTGTAGTCACATCCTCTGGGCAGCCTCCCCTCCAGACACCTGCCATGCTTCTGCCTTTCACGCCTCAGGTCTCCAGGGTAGCCAAAGGAGAGGGCCCTGCAGCCAGGTCAGAAGGACTGCGAGGGTGAATGGGAGCTCTGGGCTGGGGAGGAAGCCCAGGTCCTTGGATCGAGGCAGGAGGACCCTGCTCTAGCTGTGCAGCCCTGGCCCAGGCTGGCCTTGAACTCTGTGCAGCCCAGGCTGGCGATCCTCCTGCCTCAGCCTCGGGAGGCCTGGGTTACCTGTGTGTGCCGATGTATTATTTGGTTTTAGAGACAGGTTCTCTCTGTGTAGTCCATGCTGGGCTCAAGGCTGGCTATATTATCATCAGCAAATGTTTGTTAAAAGCTGATCTTAACCACGAAGTGCAGAGTTCAGTCCTGTCTGGTGTGGTCCTGCCACACAGCCCATCCCAGCAGATGTGCCCCACCATCCAGCGACACCCTCTGCCCTCACACGCACCTGGAGCAGGAGTTAGGTTCCCAGCATCCTCAGCACCTCCCTGAGCAGAGAGGGGGACGTGGCGGAGCAGGTGAGGAGCCCTGGGTTGGGGGAGTGGAAGGAGCAGCAGTGATCCTCTTGCCTCAGCCTCTGGACGCTGGGATGACAGGCTACCCACAGAGCTCCACTCAGCTGTTCGCTTTGCTAACCGAGTAGTTACCCTGGTCCTCGGCTTGGGAACATGTGCAGCATGGCCCCGAGTCCACCAAGCCCGAAACACTGGAAGAAGGGGAGGCCCGCGGTTTTCCATGCTCCACACACGAAGCAGGGAAGGGGGGGCTGGAGGGATATGAACCAGGGCCATGGACTTCAATAGATCATAGCTACACCTGCAGGCTCGTGCCTATAACCCCAGCACTCTGGAGGCGGAGGTAGGAGTATCACTATGCATTTGAGGCAAAAACAAAACCAAAACTGAGTCTGTGTAGTTCAGGCTGGCCTTGAACTCAAGGGAATCCTCCTGCCTCAGCTTCCTTAGCACTGGGATTACAAGGACATGCCACCCCACCCAGCTGCAAAAGCTGATTTTAAAAAAGGCTTAAAGTTATACTTTGTGCTCAGAATGCCCGAGGCCCCGAGGGTGGCTTTAGCGATCTGTCTTTAGCTAAGGCTGTCTCTGTCTTCCGCAGGCTGAAGCAGGCAGGCTCTAACTCTTCAGTTCTACAATGCAGCTCCGCGGGCTGCGCGGCTTGGGCCGTAGGCTGATGCGCAGGCGCCCCCTGGCGGCTGCTGAGGAAGGCCGCCTGTCCCGCTGCCTGAGCACGCTGGACCTGGTGGCGCTGGGCGTCGGCAGCACGCTGGGCGCGGGCGTGTACGTGCTGGCCGGCGAGGTGGCGAGGGAAAAGGCCGGGCCGGCCATCGTGCTCTGCTTCCTGGTGGCTGCGCTGTCCTCCGTGCTTTCTGGGCTCTGCTACGCTGAGTTCGGGGCCCGTGTGCCGGGCTCAGGGTCTGCGTACCTGTACAGCTACGTCACCGTGGGCCAGCTGCTGGCGTTCGTCACCGGCTGGAACCTCATCCTGTCCTACGTCATCGGTGAGGCGGGAAGGAGGACGGGGTGAGGGCGCAAGGGCCAGAGATCTGGGGGAAGCTGAGGGGACAGGCCAGCCCTGGACTCACTGTGCCCGCAACCTTCCTGCCTCAGCCTCCTGCATGCTGGGACTGTAGGCCTGTTCTGACAAGCCAGGGCAGGAGTCTTGCAATCCACCCTGGGTGGGAGTGCAGGGGAGCAAGACCCAGATGTCCTTCCGGACTCCTGTTTCCCCTAGTGACCTGACCTGGGGGGAACATCCTCCACCCCAGCTGGTATCAGCCCTGTGAGTTGCATCACAACCCTTTTTAAGTTTTTGAGACAAAGTCACCCTACACTGTGGAGTTGTCTAGGTGGACTCCAACTTGAGATCCTCCTGCCTCAGCCTCCCAGAGTGCTGAGGTGACAGGTGTGTGCCACAGCCCACGTAACAGCCTCTTTGGGGCTAGGACCTCCCTCTCCCTGGTGGATGTGTCCTGCGCGGTTACCGTGTGTCTGTCTGCCTGCACTGAAGGCTGCTTTCCTTTGCCCAGGGGCTGCCAGCGTGGCCCGAGCCTGGAGCGCGGCCTTCGATGGCCTATTGGGTGGTTGCATCGCACGGGCCCTGGGCACCATCTCCCTGCCGGCCCCGCACGTGCTGGCCGCACACCCGGACTTCCTGGCGCTGGGCCTGGTGGTGCTGCTCACGGGTGAGTGGGACAGTCGCTCCCCTCCCGCCTCGCCCCCGAGGGCAGGGACCCTTCCCCGCATGTGCCCCGCATGCTTGGTGCTCCCTCCGCAGTGCTCCTGGCCGCCGGTGCGCGCGAGTCTGCTCTGGTCACCAGGCTGTTCACGGGGCTCAACCTGCTGGTGCTGGCCTTTGTCACCGTCTCGGGCTTCGTCAAGGGCGACCTGCGCAACTGGCAGCTCACCGGGCGGGACCACAAACTGGCCACAGCCCAGCTGAACGGCACGGGCAGGTCAGGCGGAGGGCGGAGGACAGGCGGGCGGCGGCCGGGGGCACCGCAGGCCGTCCCTGACCGCAATCCCCCCGCCGCAGCCTGGGCATCCTAGGCTTCGGAGGCTTCTTTCCTTTCGGCGTGGAAGGGGTTCTCCGCGGAGCGGCCACCTGTTTCTTCGCCTTTATTGGCTTCGACTCCATCGCCTCAGCAGGTAGTGCGGGCCGTGGGTACCTCCGTTTCTCGGTGCAGCATCTTGCGTTGTGAGCCCGGCCGGCCTCGAACTCACAGAGATCCTCCTGCCTCAGCCTCCCAGTGCTGGGATGATGGGCATGCACCACCGTGTGGCTTTTCGTTCTCCTCCGGGGCGTGGGGTGTGGTGGCGGTTTGGGTCCGCTCCTGACGCGCCCCGCCATCGGTGCCGCCCATAGGGGAGGAGGTCCGCAGCCCGCAGCGCTCCATCCCCCTGGGCATCGTCTTGTCTCTGTCCATCTGCTTCCTGGTGTACTTCGGCGTGTCGGCGTCCCTCACCCTCATGGTGCCCTACTACCTGATCCGGCTCGAGAGTCCGCTGCCCGAGGCCTTCGTGCACGTGGGCTGGGCGCCTGCTCGCTATGCCATAGCGGTGGGCACGCTGTGTGCCCTCTCCTCCAGGTGCGCGGGCCCCCGGTCGGGCTGCGGGGCTGGGGCGATGGGGCCGCCGCCGCCCGTGACTCTGCGCGCCCCGCAGCCTGCTGGGCTCCATGTTCCCGACGCCGCGCATCGTCTACGCCATGGCGGAGGACGGGCTGCTCTTCCGGGCCCTGGCCCGCGTCCACGCGCGCCGCCGCACGCCGGTCCTGGCCACAGCGGCCTCCGGGGCCGTGGCAGGTGAGGCCCGGTCGCCCGCGCCCGGTGCCCCGCGCCCCGCGCCCCTCGCCCCGCGCCCGCGCCCCGCTGACCCGCCTCCCCGCAGCCTGCACGGCCTTCCTGCTTGAGCTCGGCGACCTCGTGGACCTCTGCTCCATCGGGACCCTGCTCTCATATTCGCTGGTGGCCTTTTCCGTCCTGGTCCTCAGGTGAGGCCCGCGGTGACCCCTCCTGGAGGCCGGAGTGGGGCGCGGGTCCCACCACTGCCGCCTCCCCCTCTGTCAGGTACCAGCCGGACCAGACCTCGGGCTCCGGCGGGGGGAAGACCCGGGAGGAGGCGCTGCAGGAACCCGAGCGGGCCGCCGCGTTCGAGCCTGAGCCTGAGCCTGAGCCTGAGCCCGAGGCGGGGAGCCAGGGGCCTCTCCACCGCCTCTGCGCCTCCGGGGCCGCCCCCTCCGTGGGGTCGGGCTGGGCCGTGAGCTGCTGCGCGGTGCTGCTTGGTGAGCCGGAGCCCTGGGGCGGCCGATCCTCGGGTTCGCTCTGCGCGGTCTCGGTAGCCGTCCAAGCCCCGTCCAGGCCCTGTCCGCTCCCTGCCCCGTCCAGGCCCCGCCCTCCCCGTGCAGGCCCGGCCGGCTCCCGCCCCTCCCCGGCCCTTGTCCCGTCCACCGCGCACGGGAATCCTCCCTCCTACCCGGGCCCGCGATCTCTGCCCCTGCAGTGCTGCTGCTCACGGCGCTGTGCCTGCTCCTGGCCCGCTGGCCCGGGCGCCTGCTCTCGGGAGACGCGGGCTGCCTGGCGGGGGCCGGGCTGCTGCTGCTGCTCACCGTCGGGGCGGCTCTGGCCATCTGGAGGCAGCCCCAGAACCCTGCCCCGCTATCTTTCAAGGTCGGTGCCCGCGCTCGCTCGGTGTCCTCCGCCCGCCTCCTGGGTCCCCCCCCCCGCCCCCGGCCGCGCTGACCGCACGCGCCCGCCGCCCCGCAGGTGCCCGGCCTGCCGCTGCTCCCCGTGCTGAGCATCGCGGTGAACATCTACCTGATGATGCAGCTGAGCGCCGGCACCTGGGCCCGCTTCGCCGTCTGGATGCTCGTGGGTGAGGACGACGCTGGCACCTCGGGCGCGGGGATGCGGACCGCGGCGTCGCCCGGGGGCCTCGCCCTCACCGTCGCTCCCTTGCCAGGGTTGGCTATCTATTTCGGATACGGCATCCGCCACAGCATGGAGGAGCCGGACCCGCAGCCGCCTGCCAAGAGCTCCCGGGACCTGCAGGAAGTGACCCGCTGCTGAATGGCCGGGCTGCACGGCTGGGCAGGGAAAGCCGAGCCTGCATCTCTGTCCAAGAGCAAGACTTTTTATAGCATTTTTTAAAATAAAACTTTTCACTGACCAAAGTTACGTGTGGCGCCCCGAGTTCTGGTCTGTACACAAGTTGTGGAATGGCAGACATTAAAACAGTGAACACAACTGCGCCCTCTGTGCTCATCAACTTGCAGCACAACGCGCCTCTCATTTCCGAGGGCGTGGACGGACTCGAGGCCACGGAACCGAAGATTAATGGGGAAGCGAGAAAGCTAGACTCAAGCGCGGTAGTGGCACAGCTTGTAAGGGCATCATTTGGGAGGCTGAGGCAGGAGGATTCACAGCGTGGGCTACATGGTAAAGCTGTGTTTTAGAAAAAACAAACCAACATAACATGACCCCAAACAAACATAGAACAAGAAAATCAGTTGAACTGAGAAGCAGAGTCGGGCTGGGGTGTGTAGCTTAGTGGTAGAGCACTCGTCTAACGTGTGGGGTCCGGGCTTGGGAAGCAAACGGTGGAGCGCACAGTGGCTCCCGGAAGCTGCAGGGGCGCTGCGTGCGGTGTTACGGAATCTGGGCCAAAGGCCAAAGCCCCAGCTCGAGGGAGGTGCAAGTTCGTGCAGCTCGCTCATCAGCTGCCTTCAGCGATTTTTGAAACATTATTAGCACGTTTGCACAGCAAGAAGTTTATGTTCGCCTTGGGGAACGGGTAAGCGTAGTTAATAGTGCTCAGTGACGGTTTAACTTTCCCCTTTCCACCCCCGACCTCGGGGTTTACGTCTCCTTTCCGTTTTTATTCTCATTCTTAGTTCCTGTTTGGGACGAGTTCCCTTTCGCCGTGGGGATGTGGCACCTGTACAGGATGGATCTGAAATCCGCTCGCCCCCCTTGCCCTGTCTCGGAGGCCCCTTTCCATTTGCAAAAGATCCGTCCCCTTGTCTTTCACCCACCCTTTATTTGCTTTTTATACTTCTCTTGCTCCAATGGCATTTGAGCTTGTATGTGAGATTTATTTCACTCAACTTATTTTTCAGGTACCTCTACTTTCCTATGAATGTCTTGAATTTATTCTTAGTATTCCATTATGTGTACGTCTCAGAGTTTCTTTCTTTTCTTTTTCTCTCTTTCTTTTTTATTTTTCTTTTATTTTTAGTCTTTTTTTCACTTTTCTTTTTTGGTACCAGGAATTGAACCCAGGGCCTCATGTTTGCCAAGAGCTGAGCTGCTGAGCTACATCCGAGCCCAATACCACAATTTCTTCTTTTTTTGAGACAGGGTCTCACTTTGTAGTTCAGGCTGGCCCTGAGCTCGGCCTCAAACTCACATCACAGCAATCCTCCTGCCTCTGCCTCCCGAGTGCTGGTATGACAGGGAGTGCTGGGATTATAGGCGTGAGCGCCCAGGCCCAGCACTGTGGTATGTGGTGCTGATTGCTGCTGGCTGTTGTTGTTTGTGGTTACTGGGGATGAACCTGGGCTCTTGTGCTTGTAAGACAGGCACTGGAACCACTGAGCTAAATCCTTGGCCCCACAGACCTGGGCTTTCCTTTTTAATTGCACATTACATATATACATCATCATTGCATTCAACAATGAGAATTTGTACCATGTATGATACAATTTCTCATTTTTTCCCCTACCTCCACCCATCCTACCACCCCCACCCCCTATATACATAAGCTTTGTTTCCTTTCTTGTTATCTTATTATTTTTCCCCTTGTTATTTACCCCTTCACCCCATTTTGCTTTGAGTATTTTCCATCTCACAATATATAATATACATTCTAGAACTCATTTACATTTTCATTTTTTCATACCAGAGAAAAGATACAATATTTACACATCTGTGACCTATTTATTTCACTTATGAGGATGTCCTCAAGGTGTGTCCATTTAAGTATAAATGATTCAGTCTTATCTTTTTGTTGTTGTTTTTTTTTTGAGACAGGGTCTCACTTTGTGGTTCAGGCTGGCCCTGAGCTCAACCTCAAACTCACATCACAGCAATCCTCCTGCCTCTGCCTCCTGAGTGCTGGGATGACAGGTGTGAGCCACCATGCCCGGCACTGTGGGATGTGGTACTGACTGCTGCTGGCCATGAGTCTTCACAACCAGTATTGTATGTGGTTACCGGGAGATCGACCCCGGCCCATGAGCTTGCAAGACATGTGCTGGAACCACTGAGCTAAATCCCCGGCCCGCCTTGTTCTCATTTTTGAGGGATGGATCATGGACAATAGTCCTCTCTTTGAGCACTGAGGCTGAGGCTGTCTTCATGTCCATCACTTCTGCTGCCCATACTTACAATAGAATCTTTTATGGTATGGGGATTGAACTTGACTTTGCACTTGTGAGCCAGACACTGGAACCAGAGTTCAGTTCCCACTCTTCAGCAGAATTTTAAAATTCAGTTTCTACATGGAACCCTTTTATGGACCCTCATTCTTTCCTACGCTGGTCACGCATGATTTGCATCATTTTGTTTAGCTCTTATTAGAGTCTTCTTTAGATTCTGATATCAGATTATAACCTGGCCGGTATCTTACTACTTGTGTCTCCTGTGGGCCTGCCAAAGGTCTTATTTTGTCCTCTCTCCTGCTGGTCAGTGTGCACGAAGAAGGGGGGCTGTGGACAGTCATCAGGGGCCTGAGGCCAGGTCCAAGGAGAAGCCCCACCCTGAAACCAAGGCTGTCACCCACGCCCCGAGCAACTTAATGAGACCTCGGAGCCCAGGCGCTAGACCTGAGCCCCCTTAGCTGAGATGCAGCTCTAAGATCAGTACAGTCCTTGCCATGTGGCAGCCTGCCACCTCTGGCATCTCCCGGCATCTCCAAGGCCTCCTGGGCAGCAAACTCTCCAGCTCTCAAAGCCAACTTCTTGGCCATTCTTTGGTTTCCTGCACATGGATGTGCGCTCGTGCCATTCCATGCTCATCTCAGCGCAGGCCCCTGGGCTCCTGCCTCCGTCCCTCTCAGACCTCCTCCTCTGGGTGCGAGGCATCCCTGACAGCCCGCCCCACTTTTTTGGTACTAAGGATTGAATGCAAGGCCTTCATCCTCAGCTATGTCTCCAGCTAAAATACTTTGTCTCTTGAGACAAGGTCAACCTGTGCATTGCAGGCTGGCCTTGAACCTCCTCCTGTCTCAGCCTCTTGTGCGCTGGGATTATAGGTGTGGAGCAGTTTGGTATGTTTATTTGGAGACAAGGTCTCATTAAGTTGCTCAGGCTGGGTTTGAACTTTCCACGCTTCTGCCTCAGCCTGTTTCCCGGGGATAACAGGCAGGTCACCACGCCTGGCTCCTGCCTGCATCCTAGGCACGTCTTCAGGTGGCTGCGGTTTCCCTGCACTTTAGACTCCCCACCGCGCTGGTACTACCCTCTGTCCCCATGTCCCCTGGCTGTCCCAGCTGTGGACGCTCCCCGCCCAGTTCCTTCCTAAGAGGCCATGTTAAAAACATGAATCCAGCTTCAATGCGATTTCAAAAATTTATTAATATTTTTAATTGACAATAATTTTATCACATTTATTTTTTACTTGTCACATTTATGGAATAGATGATATTTCATCCATGTGTAGTGTGGAATGACTAGGTCAAACCAACATCCATTCTTTCCCTCACTTAATTTTTTGTGGTGAGATACATGAAATACACTTTCTCGTTACGATTCTGTCACCATACTGGTGACTGCCTGATGACATCCCTCTGTCACACTTTACATGTCTTTGATGAGGAATGGTGTTGAACACACTTTACGTGCAGATTGGCCACCTGGCGCTCTTTGGCAAAGTTCATCTCCTGCCCTCTGACTCATCTGCTGTGTCGTCACGAGGATTCCTGGACTTCCTTCCTGGCTCCTTCCTCAGGTGCGCATGGGGTACTCATCTCTTCCCGCCTGCTTCTGCCTTCTGTTTGTCTTGGTAGCATCATTTCATCAACACGCTTTGTGCTTCGGATAAAGTTCAACAAAATCTTTTGTGTTCAGTGTCTTTCGTGCAGTAAGTCATGGCCGACAAGCTGGAGACTGTGCTTCCTCTGGGACGTCTGATGTTCTGGACTCACTGCATCCCAGGTGGTCAGTCATAGGTCACTAGGTCACTAATAGGTCACTAAGAGTAACACGAAGGTGGCGACGGCCACAAGAACGATAATAGAAGATACTTACTGAGCTGACACAATACTCCGAATACACTCAGGAGTTTATACGTATAGACACTTAATTTTCACAACAGAAGTCTAGGTAGATTTATCCTTATAAACAAATGGTGCACGTCACGAACACGGTACAGACACAGATGGTCTCAAGTTACAGGCGTTTCAACTGACAGTGTTTGAACTTCGGGATGGTGCACAAGCGGAACCACATAGCCAATGAGCTTTGCACTTTATGCTTCGACTATAATCATAACAGCCACTGAGTTCTGCCTTGAGGATGGTGCAAGAGCAGACCCGCACAACCACTGACTTCTGAACTTACGATGGTGTGAGTGTAAACACATAACCACTGACTTCTGAACTTAGGATGGTACAAAAGCATAAAAACATCACTGACTTCTGAGCTTCAGGGTGGCGTGAAAACGGACCCACACAACCACTGATTTCCAAGATGATGCTGCTGCAAAAGCGTAACCACGTAGCCACGATTTTCACGCTCAGCAAAATATACAGTAAATTACACGAGACACCAGCACTTGATTCCTGAATAGGCTCTTGGATGGTTTGGGCCAATTCAGGCTGACAGGAGCATTTTGAGCCCATTTAAAGTATGCTGGGTTGGGCTCCAATGTTTGGTTGGCCAAGAATACTAGGCCCATTTTTGGACGGTAAGTTTCAACACAGGGTAGGCTAATCGTGGTATAACCCACCGTATGTCGAGGTGCATCTGAGACGCACAGGGGTAGTGGGTAGAGAGTGTGCTGGTGTGTCTCACAGGGGTGAAGGGACAGGACGCGGCTGATACTTAACGGGGTATGTGTATTCTTTTGCCCACCCCCTATTATCTAGGTGTTTTTTTAGAATAAATCTGGAGAGTAACAGATGGAGTAGCACTAGTAGGTTTATAGGTGATGTTCGGAAGGTGTGAGATGACTGGAAAGATTCTCTCATGTTAAACCAAATGGTGATGTGTCTTAATGGTTTAGTTAAAATGGACTCACACAACCAGTGATTTCTAAGTTGATGATGCTGTGTAAGTGTCACCACGTAGCCACAAGTTTCACGCTCAGCACAATATACAGCAAATTACACAAGACACAAGCACTTAATCACTGAACAGGCTGTTAGATGGTTTCAGCCAATTCAGGCTGATGCTTGATGGATGTTTTTGGGCCCCCTCCTCGTATTTGTTTTTTTTTTAAATGAATTTGAAGAGTAACAGATGGAGTAGCACTGGTAGGCAGGCTATGATTCAGTCAACCTACCTATGTGGTAGAAATGTGATCAGAGAGGAAGTGACGTCTGTGTTGTGCACGTTTGTCTCTAGTGTTACAGGTGGTGTTCTGAGGGTGTAAGATGACTGGAAAAATTCTCTCATGTTAAACCAAATGGTGATGTGTCTTAATGGTTTAGTTAAAACGGACTCACACAACCAGTGATTTCTAAGTTGATGAAGTTGCGTTAAGTGTCACCACGTAGCCACGAGTTTCACGCTCAGCACAATATACAGCAAATTACATGAGACACAAGCACTTAATCATTGAAAAGGCTGTTAGATGGTTTCAGCCAGTTCAGGCTGATGCTTGATGGATGTGTATTTTTTAGGGCCCCCTCCTAGTATTTGTTTTTTTTTAAAGAATGAACCTGAAGAATAACAGATGGAATAGCACTGGTAGGCTTCTATGATTCAGTCAACCTACCCACGTGGTAGAAATGTGAGCCCGAGCACGTGATCAGCGAGGAAGCGATGTCTGTGTTGTGCATGTCTGTCTCTAGTGTTACAGGTGGTGTTCTGAGGGTGTAAGATGACCAGAAAGGTTCTCTCATGTTAACCCAAATGTGATGTGTCTGAATGATGAGGAAGGAAAGAATGAATGGAGGAGAGAAGCCTCGGCACACTCTTACGTTCCCAAAGGGCTAATTCCTGTGCACCCGCAGATGTCCCTTGAGGTGACTGGCATGCTTGCACACCTTCCCGCACTCCTTGCATACATGCGGCTTCGCTGTGTGGGTCTTCTGGTGCTGGGTGAGCTGGTGGCCGTGGCTGAAGGCCTTCCCGCAGTCCTTGCAGCCGTGAGGCTTCTCGCCCGTGTGGATCCTCTCGTGCTTCACCAAGCTCGAGCCGTAGATGAAGGCCTTGCCGCACTCCCTGCACTTGTAGGGCGTCTCCCCGGTGTGGATGCGCTCGTGCTGGGTGAGGTGGTAGCCGCAGTTGAAGCCCTTCCCGCACTCGGTGCACCGGTACGGCTTCTCCCCGGTGTGGATGCGCTCATGCTTCACCAGGCTGGAGGCCCAGCGGAAGGCCTTCCCGCACTCCTTGCACTCGTGGGGCTTCTCGCCCGTGTGGATCTTCTGGTGCTGGGTGAGGTAGTTGACGCGGGTGAAGGCCTTGCCGCACTCCTGGCACTCGAAGGGCTTCTCCCCAGTGTGGACCCTCTGGTGCTGGATCAGGCTGGAGCTACAGATGAAGGCCTTGCCGCAGTCCTTGCACTCGTAGGGCTTCTCGCCGCTGTGGATCCTCTTGTGCTGAATGAGCTTGTAGAAGCGGCTGAAGGTCTTGCCACAGTCCTTGCACTCGTAGTCCTTCTCGCCGGTGTGAAAGCGAAGGTGCTGGGTGAGCTCGTCGCCTCGCCGGAAGGCCTTGCCACAGTCCTTGCACTCGTAGGGCTTCTCCCCAGTGTGGATCCTCCTGTGAATGACCAGGCTGGAGCCCCAGCGGAAGGCCTTGCCGCAATCCTGGCACTCGTACGGCTTCTCGCCGGTGTGGATCTTCTGGTGCTGAGTGAGCTGGTTCCCCCAGCGGAAGGCCTTCTTGCAGTCCTGGCACTCGTACGGCTTCTCACCGGTGTGGATCTTCTGGTGCTGGCTCAGCTGGTAGCTCCGGCTGAAGCCCTTGCCGCAGTCCAGGCACTCGTAGGGGATCTCCCTGTACGACCGCACGCCCGACCGAGGTGGGGAGCCGTCTCCGGCCAGAGGCTCCTGGCGGGAGGTGGCTGCCATGCGGCTGGGGCTTCTGTCTCGACTGGTGTTCCTCCTTCCAGGGCCTTGGGACCTTTCAGACTCACCTCCACGCCTCCTGTTGGCTGGGCAGGACTGGCTTCTCTTGTGCGCATTCTTTCTGTACAGACTCATTTTATAGAAGCTCTTTTCTATAGCTAAGCTCTTACCTACATATGCTGGCTCCAGATCTGGAATTCAAAACAAAACAAAGTAAGACATGTTTTTCCCCTTGAAAGGAAAACGATAACCTAAACACACACAAACTTGTCTAGCAGAACTAAGGGGTCACCCGGGCTCTTGTTCAAGCGGAGATCCTGCTGCTGGTACCTCCGGGCCCTCAGGGTGCTGCTGCTGAGGTGGGTGGGGAAGGATGCCCTACCATAACCAAGGGACAAGGCTCAGAGATGAGATGAAGCAGCTATACTCTGTAGATGAAATGGTGGCAAACATGGAAGACCCAGGAAAATCAACCCATGTCCTCACACTGTGAAAACGAGAAAGCGCAGCTGATATTAGCTCTAAAACTAGCATTTGAGGTCATCCATAAAATAATAAAACCCAATGTCTGCAGCACGTGGACGAGGGTGGAGGGCACTGTATTAAGTGAAATAAGCTGGGTGCAGAAAGACAATGCCCTGGTTTTCCTCTCTCATTTGTGAGCTATAAAGCAGTTGATCACAGAAGCAGAGGGAACCTCTGCCCCAACCTCCCCAGCTTCTGTAGTTCCACCCTCTCCTGTCCTTGTTAGAGAGGAGTAAGTTCCAGTGTCCACAGCACAGCAGGCAGGCTCCACTTGACAACAGTGTTCTGCATGCTCCAAAATGGAAAGGGGGATTCGAGTGATCTGACCACAGGAGGGACGGAGGAGGGAAGGGCACAACTGCTGCTCACCCGGAGCTGACATCACACACTGTCACCTGCACTGCTCATACGAGGGACACAAAGCAGAGTTCAAGAGCAGACTTTAGGAAACAGGGAGAATGATCTCTTTCAAATGGAAAGGGCAGCAAGAGATGCAAGAGGTGAAAAAAGAACTAAGGCCTCTGCATGTACTGACACTCCATGAGAAACGCAGTTGTTACGTACTGCACACAGCACCAATAAGGTCAAACCACACTGTACCTGACACACATGTACACTCAGATATAAAGGGCTGGGCTGAGGGAGAGCCCAGGTGTGGGCTAGAGCACCTGCCCACACCTGTGATGACGTGGGGTGATCCCCCAAAGCTGTAAAACAAACAAACAAAGGAAGCAAAGAGAAAACCTGGAGCTGATACCTGTACTATAGGTATCGGTGATATCATTAAAATCTGGACAAGAACTATGTGCAAGAGGAATGAAAATCATAATGTATAAGATTGGAATGAGTAGGGCCGGGGAGTTAGCTCAGTGGTTCCGGCGCCTGCCTTGCAAGTGCAAGGACCCGGGTTCGATTCCCCGGTAACCACATACCATACTGGTTGTGGAGACCCACACCCAGCAGCAACCAGTACCACATACCACAGTGCCGGGCGTGGTGGCTCACGCCTGTAATCCCAGCACTCGGGAGGCAGAGGCAGGAGGATTGTGATGTGAGTTGGAGGCTGAGCTCAGGGCCAGCCTGAACCACAAAAAGTGAGACCCTGTCTCCAAAAACCTAAAAAAAAAAAAAAAAAAAAAAGATTGGAATGAGTAACACTATGAAGGAGGGGAGGGAGGAGTCCAGACGTGACTGTCAGGGTGCGGGAGACCCTGCATGCACCCTGGGTACCCTGGCCCTCCAGGCGGCAGCGGGGCCTCTGTGTGTGGACCCAGAACTGAAGGAAAGCTTCCCGGCCGTGAGCAGCGTCACAGCTACACAAGTGCACAAAGGAGTCGAAGCCCACCGTGCACCAAGATGGGAGGACACAGCCCAGGGGCCCTGCGCCCTGATGTGGCCAAAGAGCCCTGGAGGCTCCAGGCCTCGCATCTTCCTGAGGCGGGATCGCCGCCGTTCAACAGATGGGCACAGGGTCACCTGAGGGTGCCTGTTCACACAATGGTTACTTCACAGAAAAGAAAGGAAGTTCCTGAGATATTTATAAAACACTGCTTCTGGGTGTCTCACATACAGCTCAGGGCCTGCTTCTGCTCTGCCCTTTCAGCGACTGTCTGCCAGTCACTCAAGAGCACTTGGGTCCTGCAGGGCAACAGTGTCTAGAAAAGCTGGGTCTTCAAGGTGCCCGAGCCTGTCGATGGCAACATGGATACAAACAGGGCGGGGGCCTGGCGCCTGGGGAGGTGGGCGCGGGACGTACAGCCCAGGTCCTCTCCAGGTTCTGGGCACTGAGGAGCGCAGACAGCTACAGTGAAGCCCCGAGGCGGGCGGTCGCCAGCTTCTGGGACACGGACAAACCCTGACTGGCATCGGGAAGGGTTCTGGCGCGACTCGCACAGGGCGAGTGGGTGCTGTGGAAGTGGAGCTCACCCAGGGACACCAGGTTACTGTAGTTCTCCAGCATCACGTCCCAGTACAGGTCCCTCTGGGTGGCGTCGAGGCACGCCCACTCCTCCTGAGAGAAGGTCACTGCCACATCCGAGAAGGACAGCGGCGCATCCTGGAACAGAAACCACAGGCTCCTGGTGAGGCTGTGGGGCACAGCGACACCACAGCAGGGCGGGGCGGGCGCCTCGTGATGCCGGGACACGGACGCACCCCGCCGGTTCCTGCAGACCCAGACCTGCCCAGGTGGAGTAGCACTGCAGACACAGGGTCCCCAGCACTCCTCCATCTCAGGGCTTTGTAACACACTTTCTTCGAGAACACACAGCCTGCATGTTTCCAAGCTTCAAGTTCATCATCATGCCGACTAACATTTTAAGCAGGCTTTCTTAATTTTCTTTTTGTTTAAGGTTTTTTTTTTTTTTGAGACAGGGTCTCGCTTTGTAGTTCAGGCTGGCCCTGAGCTCGGCCTCAAACTCACATCACAGCAATCCTCCTGCCTCGGCCTCCCGAGAGCTGGGATTACAGGTGTGAGCCACCACGCCCGACACTGTGGTCTGTGGTACTGGTTGCTGCAGGGTGTGAGTCTCCACGCCCAGTATTGTATGTGGTTACTGGGGATCGAACCCGGGTCCTTGGGCTTGCAGACAGGCGCCGGAACCACGGAGCTAAATCCCCGGGTCTGAAGGTTCACACTTGTAATCCCAGCACCCGGGAGGCAGAGGCAGAGGCAGGAGGATTGGCGAGCTACATAGTGAGTTCAGGGTCAGTCTGAACTACAAAGTGAGAGTCTGTCTCAAAAAAAAAAACAACAAAAAAAAACTTGCTTCTGTTGGTGAGCTCTGTGCCATGTGACCAATACCTCGCCCATCTCCCCCAGAGTCACAGAAGGGATTAAGTTTGTGAACTGGGGCTCTATGGGACAAGCAATGGGACCAAGCCTGGCCCAGTCTTCGTTTGTAAAGCATTAAAATTACTGACACCCACCAAATGTTGAGTCAGGCTCTGTCTACAACAGGTCCACACATCCGGGGCAGCGAGCTGAGATGTCACTGGTTCCGGGGGTCCCAGGGGCACCTACAAGCTGTGCTGTGTGATGCCCCTCCTGTCTCCACTCCCAGCCCTTCCTGCTCTGTTCCTGAGGGACGGCGGTGCTAATGACCCACAGTTATATGGAGGTCTGGTGGCTGCTTCAGTGACAATTTAAAAAAACTTATTTTAATTGCTTTTGGTTTTCTTGAGATAGGGTTCTACTACGTAGCTGAGGCTGGCCTCAAACTCATGGTGATCCTCCCGTCTCAGCCACTGAGTGCTGGGAGTATAGGTGTTATCACCATGAGCGGCCTGACTTTGTCCAAATGTAAAAGCTGCACACAGGAAGGCAGAGGTGAACACTCCTCTTACCCACCACAGACACGAACATTCTCTTATCTGCCTAAAGGGAGAGGCAGTGCAACCTGCCTCTTCTGGCCACAGAGGACCAAAGTGTCTGACTCATTGAATCATGGCCTGACAGCATCTGCTCAAGGGCTTCGCTCCTTTACTGCTCTGGACAAAAGCGCACACGGAGGAGATGGACCGCCTGCTCAAGACGAGGGAGCAGCTGCAAGGCTGCAGCGGGAGCCGGGCAGGAGCCACTCGGCATAGTGGCCACCACGCCGCGAGCCCACCCCACTGGACAGAGGGAGACGTGCACTTACGCGGGCTGTGTCCTTCGCCTTGAAGTCTTCATCTGTCATCCTGGAGATTCTTCTATAGGAGACAAAAACCCAAAAGGTCAGAGTAGGAAGAGATGTTAAACCAGCTGCACTGTGGCTCCCCAAATGACCCCCACACTTACTCCCTAAGGTATACATGCACGCTTGTGCGCACACACACCCACACCCAGGAGGGCTGAGCGGAGTCTGAGCACAGCCACATTCCTAGAGCAACAGGGGCCCAGCTGCACATCACAGAGCAAGGTGCTTCCTCTGCTCATTCGCTGCCTTTCTGTCTTGAAGACAGACTCCAACACGAGGCTGCGGCCAGCTCCTGCTGGGGATGGGGTAGAGTGCAGTGAGGAATCTGGCCTCTGCCCTGTGATCTGGGAGGTCACCGTGTCACTCCAGGCAGGAGACTTCGTCCTGTTTCAGGTGTGCGCTGACCACACGAAACGCCAACCTAGTGGCCCTGGCCAGGACTTGGGGTCACACAGTACCAGGCGTCTGGAGATGAGACATCTGGGTGGCGAGCCCCTTCAGGATACTGAGTGGCCGCTGCTACTGGCCCCTCGGTAGTGGCCATGTGCTTGCTTGGTGCCTGTGCTGGATGCACTCCTGTAAGGCCTGACTGCCTCAGTGTAGGTCACACAACCCCAGGGTCGTGACATCTGGGTCAGCTGTGGCGACAGGTCAAGAAAACTGCATACCCGTTAGGCACCCAAGCCCCCGTCTACTTATCTGTTTAGCTACTTGTGGTGTTGGGGATTGAGCCCAGACTTCCTGTGTGCTCGGTACCTGTTCTTCACACAGAGCTAATCCCTGGCTCTGGGTTCCTTTTACAAAGTAAGGTTTGTGGATTCTGTTAAGATTAATTACCAGGGTGTGGGGATTTAGCTCAGTGGTTCTGGCACCTGCCTAGCAAGTGCAAGGTCCTGAGTTCGAGGCCCGGTAACTATTAATCAGTACACACATCACAATGCTGGGCATGATGGCTCACACCTGTTATCCCAGCACTTGGGAGGCAGAGGTAGGACTGCTGAGTTCGAGGTTGGCCTGGGCTACACACAGTGAGCTCAGGGCCATCCTGAATTATATAGCGAGACCTTGTCTCAAAAAAAAATATATATATCAGGGTCCAGTGTTCCAGAAACAAAGTCACGTCCATGCTTAGGGGTGGAAAGGAGGGATGGAGGCGCAGAGACCTCAACACTCAAGGCTTTGTCTGGAGGGTCACAACTGCTGTGTGTGTGTGTGTGTGTGTGTGTGTGTGTGTGTGTGTGTGTATGGGTCTTGAGTCTCATCTTCATGAGGTTCACAGAGGACTGGATTTATTTTCTTTTCTCAGGCCTGCATTAATCCAGTTATAAGCTGGACACAGCAGCACTCATCTATGACCCTAGAAAGCTGAGGATGGAAGATGGTAAGTTTGAGCCCAGGCTACAGACACTGTCTCAAAATAAAAAATAAGAAAGGGATGGAGACAGAGCTCAGTGCCAAGACCTTGGATTCAAACTCCAGTATCAAAAAGGAGAAAAAAATTTAATAAGACATATTAATAAACTAACAAATAACAAGGGGGGCTGGAGCTATAGCTCCGGGGTCCTTGCTTAGAAAATGGCCCACACAGGATGTGCAGGCGCACTGTACTCATGACTAACATTCTGAACGGAGAGGCCTGGGGTAGGCAAAACACTGCCTCAGAGATGCCCCCAGGTGATTCTCGCACTTGTGACTGAGACCTTAATAGCGAAGGGGACCTGAAGTTGCAGAGAGACGTAAAGTTGTAGGGTCTAAACCGTGTCAGAGGGAAGACAATTCTCAATGACCCTAGGAGGTCCAGTGGATCTATGTGGGTCCTTAAAACACAGGGGTGGCTGTTTCAGAGGAAGAGGAAGTGTCACACAGAAGCAGCGCCATGGGCGCAGAAGCAGGGCCATGGGGGATGGGGGGACTTGGACTTGTCTGTGCCGCCTTGATGCCGGGACAAGGTCAGGGGCCTGGTGAGGCCAGCTGCCGCCCGGAGCTGGGAAAGGCATGAGGTCCTGGGCTCCAGCCCCATAGCTGCAGACAAAATACAGCTGCGGGCTGGGGTGGTCCCAGCTACTGCTCAGAGGCTGGGCCCACCCTGGGTCTCAAAAATTCAAAAAAACGTCAAAACGGTTGTGATGTGGCTGAGTACAGAAGTTCTCAGTTCAGTTTTCAGAACCACCAAAACCAAACCAATGGAGAAGAACATTACAGTGGATGTAAAAGCAGCATCTAGGGCTAAGGGTGTTTTGGACCAGAATGGGCTCTGGTTCTCTCTGTGA
This sequence comes from Petromus typicus, assembly GCA_004026965.1. NCBI lineage: Eukaryota > Metazoa > Chordata > Mammalia > Rodentia > Petromuridae > Petromus > Petromus typicus. Next base: position 26,116 of record PVIR01007268.1, read on the forward strand.
GCCTCCCACCCACCCATGGAGAAGTTGCTCACAATCTATACACACCCAGGCTCTGCATGGAGCAACTGCTATTGATATTTACTGAGAAGTTGATGTTCCTGCAGGCTGCTGTTTTCAGAAAGCTCAGAAAAGAAGAGAGAGACAAAGACTCACCTGCTGGTAATTTACAGTTTTTGTTTTATTTAGACAGGGTCTTGATTGTAGTTCAGACCGGTCCAGAACGGACCATGTAGTCCAGATGAGCCTTGAAGTCTGGCACTCCTGCCTCTGCTCCCAAGGGCTGGGATGACAGGCGTGAGCCACCACACCTGCCTATAATTCATATTTTAACTCAGTCTATACTAACAAGTCCTCTGACAAGAAAAACAACAAGACTCACCTGAGCTTTGTTCGCATGCTATGTAACAGATCTTCTTTCCGAGGGCGGTTTCTCTTCAGTTTCCCTGGGAGAGAGAGGCGAGAATGAGACGCCAGGGCGTTTTCCAAGGGCTTCTTCTCTGTGTCCTTCCTGTCTTCTTCGCCAGCTTCCCAAAGTTGGTGTACTCTTCCACTGCTCGCCAACTTTGCTTCTCGTCTCTTCTTCTGTTTCTCTAACTTTTCTTCCCTAAGCTCTTTTTAATTTTCTCCTCTAAAGGTAAAACTGCCATATTGAGGACATATTTATGGTATACATTTTTTGGGGTTTTAGATTTTGTTATATAACCACAAATGTAGTTCATAGAGTTAATAGTTACCATAGTTTTGTCATTTTTTTTTTAGGCTGTGTTTTACACTGTTGTTACTGCTGGTCGTACTACCTTCCTAAAGGGGACATACTACAGAACATTATGATGAACACTCTAGAAAGAGATAACCTGGGCTGCTACTCCATGAAATCCGACAAAGAATCCACTAGTCAAAGGAAGCAATTTTTTTGCTTGGGCTACATAGTGAGTTCAGGGTTAGCCTGAACTACAAAGTGTGGCCCTGTCTCAAAAAAAAAAAACCCGGAATTAACTGGGACCTCGTGTAAAGAAGCTTTTACATAGCAAAAGAAACCACCATCATAGTGGAGGTTATCCACAGTGTGGGGAAAAAAATATGTGATAAAATACTAATATTTAGGAGGTCACCCACTTTCAGGTCTCCCTTCTGTCCGTCTTAGGCACAAGTCTTCTTTCTCAATAAACTTTTCCTCTTAAAAAAAAAAAAGATATACCATGTACAGGTACAAATTCCCTATGATGAATGTGACTTATGAATATCTAAAGTGTAGCAATAAAATTAATTTTAAAAATAAAATAAAAACAGAAAAAAAAAGATCTGAATCTCTGGATTCTGCTGGGAATCTGGCAGCCCTGGTGGTTGGGCCAGCACTTTCGGGGGAGGACGTGACTGGGAGGAGGACGAGTTCGGAGTCCCTCCCCCCCCCCCCATCGCTGTGTTTGTTCCCCAGGGGGCTAACCTCAGGAACACTCGACATAGACGCTCTTGTTCCCAGGTTTGCCACCCCCTCCCAAACACCGCCTGAATTTTTAACTTTTCACTTTGGCTATAACCCTCATCAGCAAACTCTGAAGGATAAAAACACTGCACAAAAACCAGCACTAAAAATCCATTATGTGAGGATGTCCTGAGCTGGGGGCTTGTGCTCCAAACTGCCAGCAGTGCTATCTGTGCTTATCCATGGGACCCTCTGCGCTCGGGGTGGAGGAGTGGGGGGGCGCCCCCACCCCCATCCGGGCCCTTGGCCAGGAAGGCGAGCTCGGCCAGGATGCGTGGCCCCCAGGCGAGAGCGAGGCTGCGGTGGAGGCGGGAGCCCCACCTGCTTTCGTCACCGGGGGCGGGGGCGCTGCGCAACGGGGGAGCTGCTGTCTCACAGATGCGCAGGCTCACTGCGGCGAGCAAAAGAAAGGTGCGTAGCGAACATGGCGTAGCGGGGCGCGGGGGATGGGCGGCCCCCCCAACCTCTGCGCCAAGAGAAGGGGGGGCAGCGCGCGCCCCACGCCAGGTCCAATCTCACCCCACCCTTACAAATAATGGCACCGGCAATGCTGGCAGTCCCCGCACGGCAGCCAAAACAAAGAAACCCCAAAACAAAACAAAAATCTAAAACATATAAAGTACAAAAAAAAAAAAAAAAACCTACCCCCCCATGTAAAGATCCAGTTTGCATCTGAAATGAACAGACACTTCTCAGATGACGTACACAGCAAATAAATATATCAAAAAATGTTCACCATTTGAGTAATGCAAATTAAAATAACACTGAGATCCCACCTTATTACGGAAAGACTGGTTTTACCAATAAGTCCACCAATCACAAAAGGTGGAGGGGGCTGTGGGGAAAAAGGAAAAATTTTCCACTGTTTATGGGAGCGTAGACTATGGCAACCACGGTGGAAATCGATATGGAAATTTCCTCAAAAAATTGAAACTAGAGGTTCCATTAGACCCAGCTACTTCCCTCGTTGGTATCTTCCTGAAAGAATCAAAAGCATCACACGCAGGGATGTACGCACACCGTTATTCACAGCAGCACAGTTTGTCATGGTTAAATCTTGGAAGCAGCCCAAATGTCCGTCAACGGATGAATCAATAAAAAGACGTTTTTTTTTTTTTTAATACAATGGAGTATTACTCTGCTAATAAGGATAATAAACTCGAGACATTTTTAGCTTCAGACATACTCTTAAGTGAGATAAAATGGACCTAGATGTGTAAATACTGCATTACGTTTCTGGTGTGAGAAATTGATGCAAACAAGGATTAACAAGTATAATAGATATTAGGAAATGGGAAGAAAATATTTAAATGAGGAGAACAAGGGAGGGTAAAGGGAGAAAGTAAAGGGGAAAAAAAAACCCCACAGAAAATAGACAAAAAACAACAAAACAAAAACCCCGGAAACAAAGCTTTTGTAAATATATAGAGGAAGAGAGACTGAAGGGGAGGAGGGGGAGCGGACTGGGGAAAAAAAGAGACGCATGTCGTATTATGTACAGTTACAAATTCCCTACGATGAACGCGATCGTTATATCTAAAGTTTATGAAAAAACGGAAACAAAGCTTTTGTAAATAAAGGGAGGAAGAGAAATTGAAAGCAGGGGAGAGAAATGGGAAAAAAAGAGAAGCAAGACACATTAGGTACAGGTAAAAATTCCCTAGGATGAATGAGATCTATGTAAATCTAAAATGTACCAGTAAAATAACATGAAGAAGAAGCAATCCGCGCCAGCCACAGCCTCGCGACGCCACGCACCCCATGGACCCCGCGTCCTCGACACCCCGTCCCCGTCCCCGCGAGAGCACCTGCTCGACCCAGCCCCACCGGCCGTCCCACCTGTCGGCGCCACCCTGGGGCTGGACGCTCTCGGCCCGCTGGGCCCCACCTCCGACGACATTTCACACCTGTGGCTCGCGGGGAGCCGCGCATCATCTGAGCGCTTCGCAACCTGTTGGCGCCCCCCGGCCCACGGAGGGATCTTGGGGGCAGTTCTGCGAACGGCTGGATGCATTAGCGGGATGCTCGCTGCTTGCCCCAGGGTTCTGGTGTGCCGCTCGCCAATGTGCGTCACGGTTATGGAGCCTGGCTCGGCACCTCAGCGCTACACTCTTCCCTACACTCTCCCACGCATCTGTGTCACACGCGCGCTCTGGGCACCGCGGCTCGGGACGAGGCGCAACGCGCATGCGCACATCTCGGGTCAGAAGCCCGGTCCTAGGCAACAGACAGCGCGCATGCGCACCTATACATGGACGTATGCGCGTGCGCGCTCATGAACGCGCGCACTCGAATTTCTCTCCTGGCCCTCTGACGTTGATACTCTTCGCTCGCTCCGAGCTGGGCTCCAGTGGTGATAGTTCCTATGGAAACCGAGCCCGAGAAGCCATGTCCCAGCATGCAGCACGCAAAGGCCATACATGCCCCAGGGAGGTGCGCTTGGCGGTCAGTGCGCGGTCCCGTGGAAGGAGGCGCCACTCGCGCGCAGCGCGTGCAGGTGTCCAGGCAGTGGGGTAAGGGGGGGACACGCTGCACCTCCGGGGTGCACCCGACTGCATGAACACGCGGATGTGCAGAGCCGGGGCTACCGTAGAATACGGTGCCAAGACACAGCCGTCAAGGGGACCCAAGAACACGCCTCTGGCGTCTGCTCTGGGGTGCCCTGCACCCACCTTCACTGCGACAGCTGGGGACCCCGGCGTCCCGGCCCCCCTCCTCGGTCAGCAGTCATGTGTCGCATTGCCAGCTAAGAGTTAGCAGAGTGGCTCAAAGAGAATGTCGTTTATAAAAATGTCAGTCTGGAATAGGATTTCAGAAAACAGCAAATAGGCATCCTATGCCTCTACCTTGAACCCAGGGCCACACGATGCCACTTTATTTTAGTAACACACGGTCTCTCACTAAATTGTCTAGGTCCATCTTGTTGCCGGGAACATCTTTTTAAAATAAGAGAACTGCAGTCTTAAGTCCGCAGTTATGAATAATTTGAGAGATCCCGTGTACCTTTCAGTTTAGGCCAATTGGTTATTTCATTATAGTGCAGTATCACAACAGGAGTAACATTTTTATAATTCACGATACTATGCAGATTTTCCAGCGATTAATAGTTTTATTTATTTTCAAGACAGGGTATTGCTCTGTAGTTCAGGCTGGCCCTGAGCTCAGCCTCGAACTCAGCAATCCTCCTGCCTTTGCCTCCCTAGTGCTGGGATTACAGGCATGAGCCACTATGCATGCTGTGATTATTGGGGATGAATGCAGGACCTTGAGCTTGCAAGGCAGATGCTGGAACCACTGAGCTAAATCCCCAGCCCCTCCAGGAAGAATATTAAACCTGAAATAACACTGGGCATGGTGGTACACACCTGTAATCCTAGCTCCCAGCAGGCTGAGGCAGAAGGTCAACCTGGTACCACAGAGAGTAAAAGAAAGGCCGGCTTGAGCAACTTAGCCAGACTCTGTCTCAGAAAACAAAACAAAAACCCGACAGTAAGGGGCAGAATAAATAAATCACAGCATGGCATACAGTGGAATATCACACACTTACTCACAATCACATTGGAAACACTAACTGGGAAGGAGTTTATGATGAGTTACCATGTGAAGGAGGTGGGTTTTCAAAGGCATCTCAGAGCTCACGTTGTAATCTGCATACTCAGGCTGAGGCAGGAGGATCAGAAACTGAGCCCTGGCAGAAAGAAAAAGGGGAGAGTATTAAGCTGTACTTCAGTGTGAAGGCCTCGGGTTTAATTTTCAGGACTGAAAAACAAAATTCTGAATAGAGGGTGGGGAGGGACCTCTTGGCAATACGAACACAGGCTGTGACTTTTAATATGTATATATCTTAAGGTTCCTAATCCTATCTGTTCTCTCCCTAGTACAATTACGATGAAGATACTACAATGAGGATAGCAGGATATTGAGACAACTGTGTCACACAGAAAATTTACCTGAAACCCTCACAATGTGTTAGACTGATTCAAATTAGTTAAGATCTAAGGTGGCATTACACATCCGTTAACCTATGTTTATAAAACATATCTCCGCTCCGTCCTTTTCTCCTGATAGAAAAGATGTGCTTAAACCAGTTGCCAATATCATGAGTACTAGCTAAAAAGAACTCTGAGTCCTCTGTTGAGTGAATTTTTTAAATTAGCCAAATTGGCACAAACGATTCTGTGCCACATTTGGAGGGAATGTTCCCGCTCGGCAGGCGAGTGGGGCAGAGGTGTGACTGCGCATGAGGAATCAAGCTCCGAGGACGACGTGAGACGCCAACCTGGAACACAGACAGGCTGAGTCACGCTCTGAGAACTCTCACAGCCGTACACGCTGGGCTTTCTCACACCAGAGACCAAGCAGGAATGGGTTAAAGAGCAAAATAAAGGGCACGACAGGACATAGGAGACAGGCCTTTTGCAGATGAGACGGGAACCAGTGATGGAGGGAGGGGGAGGGGAGGAGACGGAGAATCAAGATGTGTTCTGTCCATGTGCTGAACACCCAGTGCACACTGAGTACTGCAGACACGCACTAGTGACAAATTATGCCAGCATTTTACATTCATTTTCATCTGTCTTGCACTTGTCACTTGCACAGTGCATATTTTTAAGGTGCCAGGCAGTAGTGATTATCATCGTGTTCTACGAAAGGCACATTGCCATCACAGGGGATCTGACTCGAAGGCTGTACTTTCCATCTAACCCGGTCTTGGTGACAGGGCGGCTCCACTCCTCTAACCTGGGAATGTCGCCCACTCCCCCAGCACATGCAAAGTGCTGCCGGGCCCACGGCTGGCAGGACCCTCTCGGGGCCTGGGGTTTGGACACTCTGCCTCGTCTGCAGTCTCAGTGAGAGTTCAGTGCTCTGGAAACAGCACACGCTGAGGCAGGAAGTGGGGGTTGGAAGCACACGCGAAAGCATTAGCTGTAATTACCTGTGGAAGGTATAATTAGGGGTAATTTGACATTCTTTGTGAGCTCTTTAGGGAACTGATTTTTCTTTTGCAGCTAGCCTGCCTCAGTCCCATTATAAATAACATAACAATGGCGCTGCAATGAAAAGGGCTTAATATGGAAAAATGTCAAACGCGAGGAGGTGGTATGAGCTGGTCACTAAGGAAACGGAGCGAACAGAAGAGCCTGGCTGGTCACTAAGGAAACGGAGCGAACAGAAGAGCCTCAGCGGGAGAGGCTGACGCAGAGAAGCCCAGACCTTTATCCCGGGTGGGGGTGGGTAGGGGGTTGGGAGGCTGCAGATGGAGGCCAGAAGCTCGCCCGACAGCCTGAGGGCTGAGAAGTAACCAGTGTCCTTGAGACAGAGGGAGTTTGGAGGAGACACACAAGGATGAGGTGACAGAAGCTGGCCGGCCCCTGAAGCCAGGAATGCCGGGCAGCTCGTGGCCTTCTCAAAAATGGCGTGGCCAACACTGCAGTTGGGCCCAGTGAAATCGACTTCTGGAGCTGAGTATACCTTGGTGGTGTCTTGTGTTTTCTTCAGGAGAAGATCTCATCATGTAGGCAGGCCAGCCTTGGCCTTAAGGTGATCCTCCTGCCACAGCTCTGAGAGTAACATGTAACACTGGAAAAAACCAGGAATACCCTATGGTGGAGGGTCCATTAAATAATGGTCTATTAATGCTGCAGAATACTTTCCTTTTCTGTGGTCCTGGAGATCCAACCCAGCACTTCTTCACTGAGTTGATCCTCACCCCTTTTATGTTCAGACAGAGTATCACTAAGTCATTAAATTACTCAGACTAGGCCTGACCCTGTAAGCCTCTGCCTCAGCTTTCCCGAATGCTGGGCTTATCAGTGTGGGCCACTAAGCCCTGTTGGAACTAATTTTCTAATAATGATACAGACTCATGTAACTCAGTTTATGATGGATGATTAAATAAGGTGGGTTAAAAAAAGCATGGCTCAGTGATGAATGGCTGCAATCCTAACCCGTCTCCAAAATAAAAAATAACGTCCTGGGGACACAGCTCGGTGTCAGGGCCTGGCTCAACCCCTCGCCCCTGCACATACACAGAATAAGTCCCCAAGAGCGGCCGAGGGCAGCCAGAATCAAATTCAACTTGAGGACCGATGCAGAGTCCCAGTGAGGGCAGAAGCACCTGAGTGCCTCAGTGGCTTTGCAGATGGAGGACGGGGCGGAGCCGGCAGCTCGGCAGCCTGTGGGAGCTGAGGCGGTGGGGAAGGAACCACATTTCCAAAATGACCTCCTGGCTTAGCTGCGAGCCCTACTTCAGACTTCTGGGAGCTTAGATACCAGGTCTGTATTGCTTTAGGCCCTTAGTCTGGGATGGCGATTTGTTACTACACCAAGTGGAAGGTGACGTGAGGCCTAGTTAGCACACTGTGGATCCAGCTGGATGAGGGTTGTCTCCCAGAATCTGACGGCCCTGTCACTGTCTCTGCAGCACAGACTCTTGAGCACAGCGTGTGGCCCCGCTGCCTGTACACGTGGGTCACGGAGTATGTGCGGGCGCTGAGTGGTGGGAACATCACATGAGTCCAGGCGCCACTCACCCTGCCCTGGATAATCAACTTGAACACCATACCTGGCTGTGTATGGTAGTGCACAGTGCACACCTGTACTGCCAGGACCAGGGAGGCTGAAGCAGGAGAGGCTCAAGTTCAAGCCCAACTTGGGCAACTTAGTGAGCCTCTGATTCAACATATAAAGATTGAGAAGGGTTACAAGGCTGGATGCATGTCTAAGTCCTAGCCTTTGGGAGACTTAGGCGTGAATATGACTCAGAGTTCAAGGTCAGCCTGAATTACACAGCCAGGACTCCTCCACTCCACTTCCCCAACAGGGCTACAGATGTAGCTCAGCGTAAAGGGCGTGGGTTCAGTTCCCAGTAATACAAAGAAATTTAAAAATTATACTAGATACCTGTAAAGTGTCTTTTTTAGTTTTCTGAGATGGCCTCATGTGCAGTTCTGGCTCGGCTTGCATTCAGTGTCTTGTGGTGGTGTTTCTATGAGGTTTCACTTGGAGCACACACCAGGCTGTGTAAGCACGCACACACACTAACTCATGGCACCCGTTTGTAGCTACATGAGATTCTACAAGATTAAGATGGAATAAAGCACTTGGTCCAGTCACGAGAAACCTAGCCACATCGCGGCACACCAGCACCCTGCACATACTCCCCTCTCCAGGCTGTCAGCGGCCGCAGCACAAGGAGTCTGAGAAAGTGGCGCAGCCAGGCAGACTGCGGAGCTGTCACCAGTGTCACAGGGCACCCTGGGAAGGATCCTGGGCAGACGCAGAAGACTCGGTGGAGGCCAGGGAAACCGGGCTTCGGGGGAAGTACATACAAGCTCCTGGGTACAGTTTGCTGCACCCAAGAGCAGCATTGAATGCAAGAAGCGAGGCCCCTCAGACAGCGCTGGAGTTCGGCTAGTGATACACAGCCCAGTGAAGGCAGGAGCAGCCCCGTGCTCCTAACTGCAGTTATCCGGGAAGCTGAGGCAAGAGGATCTCAAGTTTGAGGCCACCTTGGCACTGTAGTACCTGTTTCAAAACCAAAAAGGGTCAGTGCAGCTCCGGGTTCCTTAGTACGGTGTTCAGCCTTAATATTGCAAAACCGAACCAAATAGGGAGACGGAGAGAGGGAGAGGAGGGGACTGACAAATAACTGAGCCGGAGGTCCCCACAGCCCCATTTCACAGCCAGCCACAGTAGCAGATGCTAGGAGGGAAGCCAGTCTTGGGGGACTGGGGCCGTGGTGGTCTTTCTGAGCCCTCTCCCAAGGCGGCGCCAGCTGCGCAGCGCTCAGAACCCACGTTCTCCTTCACGACAACATCAGCCTTAGTGTGGACTCTGGTGTCAGTGTACAGCTGGGAGACTTGCTCCCAGGGCAGCCCTGCCTACAGGATTAGAGGGGGACACTTCCTTCTATGTCTTCTTTTTGGATTAGGGTGTTGCTATGCAGCCTAGCCTGGCCTCCATGGCGATCCTCCTGCTTTGGCCTCCTCCAAGTGCTGGGATTATGGGTGTGCACATCATGCCAGCCCCCACTGCCTAAGAGACCTGAGGGAGCCAGGATCCAGCTCTAGTCTGTCCAGACAGCTCAGCTCCGTGGTGACTACAAGGACACTGGGCTTCCTGGTCTCTGCTGCAGCCTTGCAGAGGTCCCTGTTCTGGAACTTCCTCGAATGCTCTAAGTGTCCTCCCGCCTCTCTGCCTGCAGTCTGGAGGTGCCTTTTGGAGTCTGGATGCTGCCTGTGGAACTCAGGCCCTGTCTATGGTGACCACGGATGGACCTGGGAGCTGCGTTGTCCTGATTCCATGCACTGGTGGCCTGAGAAGCTGACTCTGTTCCAGCTGTGACCCACGGCAGGACTACTTGCCCACCACGCCCAAACCCAGCATCCAGGAGGAGCCCTGCAGATGCCCGACTGCACACTGCTGAGCCTGCCGCCTGTGTGTCCAGAGCAGACCCCGCCTTTGGGCGAAGGACAAGAGAGGATGTGTGGGCTCACAGGCCGCCTCCAGTGCTCCTGACATGCAGGGGCCACTGCAGACGAACCAAGCAGACATCCCACTGGTCAGGGAGGGGCGGAAATGCAAATGGGAACTCACGGAGATCAGGAAAACAGTGCCTTCTGGAAAAGCACATGTAACAGAACCAAAGAAACCTGGGTAAAAAGACCCAGGAGAAATTCAGCACATGGAGAAAATGACCAGCAAAGCTTCACTGCAAATTCATTCTGCAATGGAAAGATGCAGCGGGGTCTCCAGCAAGCTGTTTATGACAGGACAATTACAGGAAGGAAATCAAAAGAATAAAAGTATTATTTATGATTAGCCAATTAGAGGAACAAAAATAAAAACAAATGAGAGTAAAGAAAGCATTAGAGGGCCGGGGAGTTAGCTCAGTGGTTCTGGCACCTGTCTTGCAAGTGCAAGGACCCGGGTTCGATCCCCAGTAACCACATACAATACTGGGCTTGGAGACTCGCACCCAGCAGCAACCAGTACCACATACCACAGTGCCGGGTGTGGTGGCTCATGCCTGTAATCCCAGCAGTCGGGAGGCAGAGGCAGGGGGATTGCTGTGATGTGAGTTGGAGGCTGAGCTCAGGGCCAGCCGGAACCACAAAGTGAGACTCTGTCTCAAAAAAATAAGAAAGCATTAGAAGGCTGAGACTGGTCATGGATCAGAGGCCAGCTGGGGCTACACAGTGAGTTCAGGACCAGCCTGGACTATACTGGGAGCCCCTGGCTGGAAAAAAGTCAAGCAGAAAGCTGAAGATCACTCTGTATAACAGCCCCAAATGCACAGTCATCCAGGTGTGGAAAGATAAAGAGTCTAGAAGCAGGAATAGATGAGCGCTGTAATGAAAATGCCCTAAGGTCAGCAGGCTGTGTCTCACCAGAAACTCTGCTAACCAGAAGGAGGGAGACCACATACCCCACCAGCAAAAGGGAAACTGCCCCTCAGGACGGTGCAGCAGCAAAGTGGTGCCTCGGGAATGGGAGGCAAGATTCCAGAGCCCACAGCAGCCAAGGAGCCCGGCACCACGCAACCTGCTTCGTGAGGAAGGCAGAGGCGTTTTCAAGTTGAAATGAAAGCACATCACATGGAACATGAGCACGTGTGAAACTGCAGAAGTTGTGTGTGAGCTGGGCACAACAGGGTATGGCTGCAATCTCAGCATGCTGAGGCAGGCGGGCCGGAAGTTCAAGGCCACCTTGGACTACATTACAGGCTCTGCCTCAGTAAAATAAAACAAAATAGAACCAGACCAAGAATTCACTAATAAAAGCAAGAACATAATACGGTTTTTCTGTAATGGTGGTAGATAAAATATTTAAAAGAGAAAAATATTAAATATGATAGCTGTAATAATTTATTAAAGGGTACAAACTTAAGGATGCAAAGTCTGACTAAATAAAAACAATGGGGGGAGTGTAGGGTATGGAAAAAAATGAGAATTAAGTTGTGTCATATACTGGTACAAATTCCTATTGTTGAGTGCAATCATGATGTGTATATGCAATGTACCAATAAAGATTTCAATTTAAAAAAAAGTGGGGGGGAGAAGTGAACAGGTAGAGATTTTTGTTGTTTAACAACTGAAGTTGTTGTCAGGTTAAATAACAGTCTTATAACTCTAAGATGTTTTATGCTTTCCCATGGCAGACATGAAAAACAAAACTTTGAGAAGATCAATAAAAGATGAGTAGAAAAGATTAAAACATACGGCTAGGAAAATTGAACATATCGTCAGGATGGCAGCAAGGCTGTAGTAAACAGTTAAGGAAATGGCCATAGGAAGTCCTGGCTGGTAAAAATTACTTTAAATATAAATGAATTAAATTAGTGAAAAGACTAGAATGGTTGGAAAGATTTAAGGAAAGAATATCCAATACTGTGCTGCCTACCTTTCAGCTTTAAGGACAGACAGACAGAAAGGGAGGGGAAAAATATTCCAGGCAAATGGAAAAACTAAAACAGAGCAGGAGTAGTCATACTAATTCACAGAAACAATTTTTTTTTTAAAAGTTTTTTTGAGACAGGGTCTCACTTTGTAGTTCAGGCTGGCCCCGAGCTCAGCCTCCAACTCACATCACAGCAATCTTCCTGCCTCTGCCTCCCGAGTGCTGGGATCAGCACTGTGGTATGTGGTACTGGGGATAGAACTTGGGACCTTGCTCGTGCCAGGCAGATGCAGGAACCACTGAGCTAAATCCCAGGCACTCAAAAACAAATTAAAGTAAAACACTGTAGAAGGAGACAAGGCCACTATGTAACTGTAAAGGTATCAATTCATCAAAAGAATATACCATGTGTACACATATGTGCTCAGCTTCAGCATAACCGAATACACCGATGAACACGAGAGCAGCTGGGGACAGCAGCAGAGTGACACCACGGGCCTTCAACGCCCTCCCGCTCTCAACGACGGGCACATCGTCCGGACAGGACAGCCACCAGGAATGCTGGGCTGAAAATGTATTTTTTACTAAATAGACCCAAAAGACACATAAAAATGTCCCATCGAACAGCAGCAGAACAGACATCCTCCTCACACACACACAAACCCCTCTCTAGGTCAGGGCAAAGGTCAAGTCTTAGCCAACTGAAGAGAGTGAGAGTCAAGTATTTTCTGCAACAATACAGAATCCCAGAAAGCAATCAGAGGAGTACTGCTGGAAGATTTAAAACTATGTGGAGATACAAACACGAGTGGACATCAGGGGTTCAAGGGAGGAAGTAAGGCGAGGTTACAAGGTTAGTTCTGAAGTGCCGTAGAGCCGGGCAAGGTGGCTTATGTCTGTAATCCCAGCACTTGGGAGGCAGAGGCAGGAGGCTTGCCTCGAGTTCTTAGATAGCCAGCTTGGGTTATAGTGAATTCAAGGCCAGCCTGAACTATAAAGCAAGACCCTGTCTCAAAAGCTAAAACACAAAACAAAACAAAAAAACCCCCCACAATAAAAAAAGAACCTTAGGACAGGGCTGAGTCCAACGCAGCACTGTAAGAAAAAGGCCTGAGTCAAACGGTGCAAACGGAACATGCTAAGACTTAGGGAAGGCAGCAGCAGCTGTCTCAGGCGGAATGAACACCGACATTACACAGATGAGAAAACCCCAAACACTCAGATGTTACTCCAAAAGGAGCTAAAAAAAGAACGAATTAAGCCTGAAGTTGCTAGGGAAAGGAGTAACAAGGATCCATGTGGAACACACAGAACAGAGCAGAGGAAAACAATGAACAAGGCCCACGAAGGCGGGGACTGGAGATGGAGCCCAGGAAGCACGGAGCTGTACTCCTGGCCCCGAGCTGGTTGAGAGACGGCCTCGCTGACCAGCCCAGGCTGGTCTCTAGCTTGTGATCCTCCTTGCTCAACCTCCTGAGCAGCTAAGTTACAGGCATGTGCTGTCACATCCAGCTTGAAAGTTGTTTAAAAAAAAATGAACAAGATAAAAGACTCAAGCCTTACAGCAGAAATAAGACATGATGACAACGGGACAAAATACAGAGGGCGACAAGGGACTCTTATAAATACATGCCGAAACACCAGATAATAGAAGCAATGGGTAAACTAGTAACAGAACCTTCCACGATAGTACTATAAATAAACGGAAAATCTGAAAGAATGGTTAAAAGAATGGGGCCTCAAATTTGGTGCCCATATAAAGAAGCCCCATTCGTTAATGGGGCTCAAATTTGCAATCTTCCTTCCCTAGCTTCCCTGGATGCTGGGATGACAGGCATGCAGCCCCCTCACATGAGACCTAGGAGAATATTCTGAAACTTATTTTTATTAGGAGGCAAGAATTACCCTGACCCTAACCCAAACAAAGACACCCAAGAGAAGAAAGTTACAGTGCAGCAGCCCTACTGATCAGATACAATACTCCTCAATAAAACACGAGCAAAATGAGTGTACAAGCAAGCACATCAAAAAGACCCTGCACCATGATAAGTGGGATTTATCTCTGGAATGCAAGTAAGAACCAATATACACAAATCCATAAATGTGGTTTATCTAATTAATGGAGGGGCTAGGTATATACACAAAACAATGAAAAGATTCATATCACAGTAACATATGTGTACCCATGTTTATAGTAGCTCAGTTTGTGATTGCTAAATCTTGAAACAGCCCAAGATGTTTTTTTTTTTTTTTTAATAAAACGGAGTCTCACTCTGCTATAAAGAATGATAAATTTGGGTCTTTTATGCTCAAATGGATGTACCTTGAGGACATACTGATAAGTGAAATAAATAGGACACGGATGTGTAAATACCATTTCTTTTCTCTGATATGAGGAACTGAAGGTGTAAATGAGTTCTAAAATGTACGATACATATGGTGAAACAGTAAGAAAATATTCAAAGGGAAAAGGGATAGGGATAAGTAAAGAAGGGAAAGAAAATTTGATGGTAAAAAAAAGCTTATGTATATAGGGGGTGGGATTGGGGGGAATAGAAAATGGAGAAAAATGAAAGTCATGTACTGGTATAAATTCTCAATGTCGACTGTGATCATAATGTGTATATAAAATGTACCAATAAAATTAATGAAAGAAAAGTAAAAGAGTTCTGAGCAGCAAATAAACCACGGAGAACAACAACAACAAAATAATGGAGGGAAGTACAAATGGCAAATCACTGACCAAATTCAATTATCTTTTCATGACAAGCCCTCAGTAAATTAGGTCTAAAGTAATGTTCTTCAGATATCACAGAGGCATACAGTCAACTCCATAATTAACAGTGATACCTGAAAGGTTTCCTCCAGAATCAGTAGGGCTGCTGCACTGTAACTTTCTTCTCTTGGGTGTCTTTGTTTGGGTTAGGGTCAGGGTAATTCTTGCCTCCTCCTGTTATGGGGGGATAATGGATAATGTGTTATTAGGGAGGTTAATTTGATCCAAGAAAGGAGGCCCTGATCATCACTTTTAGGCAAGATCACTGAAAGTAGCAGCCAGATCAATTAGGTAAAAAAAAAAAAAAAAAAAAAAAAAAAAAGCATCTAAATTGTAAAGGAAGGAATTACATTCATTCTGCTTTCAGATAGTGTGATTTTAGGTTTAGAAAACTACCAATTTCAAGAAATTGTTAGAAACAGTACCTTTACTAAAGTTGTAGAATACAAAAGTCAACATTTTGTCTGATTCTCTATACACAATAACGGATTGGAAAAGAAATCAAGAAAGGGTTTCAGCATGCAGTTCAGGCTGGCCTTGAAGTCAGTATGCAGTCCAGGCTGGCTTCCAACTCGTGGTGATCCTCCTGCCTCAGCTTCCCGAGTGCTGAATTATCAGCCTATCCCACCATTCCTGCACCATGCATGCACTAACATTCTTAGACAAGCTCACAAGAGGATCTAATCAATTCTCCCACGGTTCTGTGAACACCACCAGAGTGCTGGTTAGGGGTATGCTGAGGGGAACTGCGTGTTATGACGTAATTATGTTATGGGGGGATAATGGATAATGTGTTATTAGGGAGGTTAATTTGATCCAAGGAAAGTAAGTAGCTCTGCCATAAACACAGGCATTTCCTGAAGAAGGGAAACTCACTTGCCTCTAACTTGCAGATGTCTGGAGGGCAGTTTCTCATCAGCTGCCCTGGGAGAAAGAGGAGGTGAGAATGAGACCCTAGTGCATTTCCAGAGCACCAACTACTTTAAAAAATGCACCTGGAAGCAGAGCTGTCCCCAGGTCAGAAATAAATACCAATCAGAAGTAAGAAGGCTGGAGGCTGAGCCCTCTGAGACCCCGCAGTGAGTCTGCCGGAACCCTAGGGTCCCACCGCGATACCTCTGCAGGCGCTCCCTCTCCTCTCCTCCTGCGTGGGGGCCTCCCTGCCGCTGGCTGCTCCCCCCTCACGGCTGACCACGCACGGGTGTCACAGTCACGACGTGAGTCCACGCACATTGTCCCACTGGTCCGGCCGTCACTCCTGAAGCACACACAGGTCCCATTGTGTCGCCGTTGCTCACAGATGTAGATGCTCACTGGTTTTTGTTTCTGTGAGTGTTTTTTACAGTACTGGGGCTCAAACTCATGACCTTCCACTTGCAAGGCAGGCGGTGGAGCCTTTGAGCCTAATCCCCAACGCCTGCCCCGCTGCCGTGGACACCGATGACCACTCCCACACCCGCACCGTGGTCGGGTTCAGACAACTGTCACTGTGTCACATCGCCCACTCTGCGCCCCTGTTCATTCCACAAACGCTAGTGCGCACATGCACACGTAGCCACCCTGGAGGAATAGCGACCCTCTGAGCTGTGCCTGCATAATGCACAGCCAGCACATGCGCACTGCCGCTCTCGGTCCTTCACCAGCGGCGACCAGATCCTAACTCACTCTAAGTGAGCAAATGGTGTCCATGTAAGTCTAGGCAATTGTGTCCCACCATGCACAGTATAGTCAGTGAAAATAACTACAGGCTATTTAATAGGATTTAGGGGCTGGGCTTGGTGGTACAAGCCTAATAATCCCAGCACTCGGGAGGGTGAGCCAGGAGGATTGCTGTGAGTTCAAGATATATCACGCACAGGTACAAATTCTCAATGAGGAATGTGATTATCATGTATTCCTAAAATGTACCAATAAAGTCAATTTATTTAAAAAAAAAGAGCATCTGGGCTACATTACAAGTTCAAGTTCAGTCTGAACTGCATAGTGATACCCTCTCAAAAAAAAAAAAAAGACGGAAGGAATAATGAAAAACAGTTCAGACCTGCTGTCAGGGTGAAATGACGTATTTGTATGCACCACACATCACCCAGGGCACTGGAGTCTGTAGAGTTTGGTATCCGTTCCTGTGGAGGATGCGTGTGTATGCGTGCGTGCCAGACACACGTTTAAATATTGCACTGTTACTCTGGTGTGAGAAACCGAAGGATAAATTCAGACCAAAGTACAATAGAAATTGCAAAGTGAAAAGAGAGCCGTGACAGGCAGAATAACTCTTTAAAAAATGTCCTATCCCAGCTCATATCCTGCCTTATGGTTTACAGTAGATGCTCCCCGCCCCCAGGCCTCATAGGCTCCTAAGTGGGTTTGGGGGAGAGGACTGGGTCGTGGGAGGTGATGGTCATCAGTCTGCTGTGGAGTTGAAAACCGAGTATGAGGCTGGGAGGTGAGCCTGGTGGAAGGAGGCGGTTCCTGGGGCGTAGCTTGGTAGCGCACTCTCCCTTCTCCTTCTTTGACTCCTCTCTGCTTCCTGCCTGCCCTGCCTCGAGCTGTTTCTCTTCTGCAATGGCACCTTGCCTTGGATCCTGCTAACTATGCCTTGAAACCTCTACAAACTATGAGCCAAGTAAACATCTCCTCCTTTAAATTTTGGGTATCCAGGATTTTGTCCCAACAATGACTGAGTAACTAAGACATCCTCATAGTATTTTGTTATATGACAACAGAATTAAGGAGATATTTCTTGAAAATTGAAACTAGACTCATATCTTTCATCGTAGACTAACCTAAAATTGAAATGGTGAAAGATCTTAATATTAAAACAGGAACACTACATCTGTTGGAAGAGAGAAAAGTAGAATGTTTGCGGAGTGAAAACAGAGCCGTGACAGGCAGAATAACTCTTTAAAAAATGTCCTATCCTAGCTCAAGATTTCCTGAAAATAACCCAGACCACATGGTAAATAGTATAAAGAATCAGCAAATGGCATTTCATCACATTAAAAAGTTTTTTTTTTTTTTTCCCCCCTGGGGGAGTACTGGCGATTGAACCAGGCCCTTGAACTTGTGAGTGTTTTGCAACAGAAAGCGTGGCATGACTTACAAGCATGACCACCGTCGTGAACACTAACCGTGGACTGAGAGATGTGGTCTTTGATTCCACACTAAGGAATCTCAATTTCTTGCAGCATGTACCCTCCTCTAATACCATGCAATTATCGACTCATCATCTTCAGAAACTAAGGACAACTCTGACATACTTACAAACACGATGAACGTGTATGCAATTTACCTGGAAAGTTACAAATGGAGTTACAAGGACTCCAGCTTAGAGATCCTGCTCTGGGCCACATCAGGCTCTGTTCAATATGGGAATCCCTTAGTACCATCAGTTACCTTCATGTGGGTGCTGACAGGGTGCTCTGAACATCCAGTTTCCCATATAATAACCCTGTTAGTACCTACTGAGTACATGTGCTCTGGGGATGGACCCAGGGCCTTTGGGTACGTTAACACCCAACGTCTGCATCACAATCTCGTTCTCCGAGAACTCAAAGTCAGGAAGAGGCCAAGACAGGACTGACATTCTGGTCCCACAGATCAGGCCTGGTAAACCACAGGGCGCTTTAGCCCTCTGCCTGAATGGCCAGAGAACTAAGAACTTCATTAGATTCTTAGTTCGGGGGTTTTAGAAACAGAAATAAAACAGGAAACGAAGGACGCAGAGGGAAGATAATTCCTCATTCCTTCAATGTCAGCTGAATGTAGTGACTTTTGCCCAAGGACTTCAGTACGGAAGGGCAGGAGGAAGAGTAATTTCACATTTCAGGGAGCTGACAAACACGGCCTCAGCCAGGTGGTCAGGGCGAACTGAACCACTGTAAATCACTTGTCTGTCCCCTTGCTATCACGTGATTAGCACGGCAATTTACCTCTTTGATCATCTTCCCCAAACTTACACAGCCTCTCTAACCTTGAAAAAAGTATCAGGTAAATTCCAACAGGGAAACAGCCAACAAAAAAAATGCTTCATCTTAGAAACTCAGAAACTGCCACAGCCACGTGGGATCTATGGAATGTGAGGACAAAATGGAAGGTGCGGTCCAGGAGGGGACCCAGGAGATGAAGACAGGTAAACACTAATGGCCGAAACACTGTGTGTGAATTTTCACCATAATGCATTATAGTTGACTTATTAATTGTGACAAGTGTCTCCTCCAAGTCTGTTAATAAAAGCAACCGGGTATAGGTTGTCCAGGAACTCTTTGCACTATCTTTGTAAATCTACAAATGTAAAACTTTCCAAAAGGAAAAAACCAATTTAAAAGAAGAAAAATGTGCAGCCATCAGTGGTGTAATAAGCATGAAATATCCATTATTTGGTCTTTACAGAAAAAACTACTTCAAGTTAATACCCAATCAAAGGTACTGCACATTACTGTTCACAAGAAGCAGCGACTGAAAACACCTCAGGTGCAGAGTTTTAATTACTGATCACCTGGGAAAGTCCTGCCTTCACGCAGACCTCTTTACTTTTGTGTGCCATGGACTGAAGCTCAACCCCACGCAAGACACACTGCTCTACTGCCAAGCTGCATCCTACAGCTTAAGCTGCATACACTCTCCTCTTAAAAGCCTTGTGAAGCTGACACTTCTGTCATCTTGTTATGGCAATCTGATCAGATCAACTGAAGTGATCAATCAGAGACAGGAGAGTTGGGTAAAGCAAGACACACAGGTTCACTGCCAGTAACTGACCAGTCCTGGAAACAGGGCTTTATGGACTGGCCCAGTTCTAAGGGTGGGCAGGGCGGTTATAGTGTTTAGAATGAATGGGCAGGCTTACAAAGAAGGGTACATTGACATTGGCACTTTCATTGATCAAGCAGGTGTAGCAGATTTCATTGGTTGTATGTTTTATAGGTTCGGTAAATTCTACTGATTAGCTAGCTGGTAGTGAATCAACAGTTACAGGAAACTATTTCAAATCAAGGACACAGCTGGCTCATAGCTTCCAAAGTAATGATGTGACTAGGCATGTGTCTAATGTCTTAAAGCTGCGTTTTTATGAACAAACCTGGAGACCAACTTTAACTTTTAAAAATATACAGACTGGGGACCAGAGATCTAGCTCAGTGGTTCTGGCGCCTGTCTTGCAAGTGCAAGGGCCCGGGTTCGATCCCCCGGAAACCACATACAAGACTCATGCCCAGCAGGAATCAGTACCACATACCACAGTGCCGGGTGTTGTGGCTCACGCCTGTAATCCAAGCACTTGGGAGACAGAGGCAGGAGGATTGCTGTGATGTGAGTTTGAGGCTGAGCTCAGGGCCAGCCTGAACTACAAAGCGAGACCCTGTCTCAAAAACAAACCAAAAAAAGTGACTACTGAGGTTTTAGTTTAGAAAATGCAACTCAGACATTAACATCTTTTGTCTTAAAAGAAAAACAATATGTGTGCCACATGTTCGCAGTCACTGACTTAGGAGGTATATTTTTCCATAGTATCGGCTTCTTAGGAAAGCAGAGCTCACTGGAGGATTTGGGCAATTTTCAAATGCATCTATGAATACTCGCCAGAGAGTTCATAGAGGGGACGTGTGCATACAGCCCATCACACCACAGTGGGACAAGCAAAGCATATGGTCTTAATTTGTAAAACACAAATCACTTAATGAAGATGAAAGAAACTCACCCAAACCTTGATTTTAAGGTGCGATACATTTTTCTTCCTCCTCCGGAGCGTTTTTCTGAAGAACAGCCGGCTGTGGGGTGGAGGGGAGATAAACATGAGAACAGGGCCATTTGCAGATACAGGATATATTAGAGAACACCCTCCAAACCACATCTGGGCCCAGCACACACTCAAACCAATCACAAGGGGGGCTGGGAGCCGTGTTTCGGAGATGCCTGGGGTGCAGTCCCCGGTAACAGGAGTTCTAACACAGAGAAGAGACAACTTATTGCACATGTATGACACTCGGCCACAACGGAGAACAGAACTAGTCTGGAACGCCATAGGACTGATAGGGCCTGTTTTAGCTGTCAACAAGGTGGATCTCTGAGGTGGTGGTCTGGGTGGTCCAGCAGAATCTACTCAGACACATTCCAGATGGTGTCCTCGGCCGCTGGCACGCATCACTTCTGCTCCTTTGGCCTCCAAGGATGACACGACAGCTTACTTGTCCTCTGCCTCATTTTTCTTCTTTTGTGCTACTGCCTGCACACAGTCTCTTTCTCCAGTTGGCTCTCATGGCACAGGAGTCTCTGAGGTGTTAAAACCAAGGCTAAGTGGGTTTCTGAAGGCTGTTCCCGGCCCTCAGGGATGTTTTCTTCCTAAGAGAAATTTTATTCCTCATACTCTATTTAAGATACTGTGCATAAAGAGTACGTCTGGCTCTAAAATTCTCATCTCATGACTATGTCTTCGCCGTTCTTGGTCATTTTCATGAGTGAGTCAGAGGTCATGACTCTTCTGGTCACTGCTTCCACACAGACACCTCAGGGTTGGAAAGTGAAGCAAGGAAAGCAGGCGATGCGGAAATAGGCAGACCTCTTTACTACCAGCTAGCTAATCAGCTAGCTCACATTCACCTGCGCTCCCTAAACAAGCCTGGCACCAGGCACGTTCTGCGTTCTCACAAGGGTCACGCTACCCAGCCCCAGGCCTTTCACACTTGATCCCGTCAGAGACACCAGCAGGGCACAGTTCACACTTAGCGGCACAGGGTGGCTCCCGAGGGGCCCACACACCTGCACTTTGTACTCCCTGTCGGGGAGTCAAGCCTGGCTGCGTCCCTGTCTGTAGCTGGCACAAGGTCCACATCTTCCTCCCACAGTCGCTCACCTGTGTCGCAGTTAAGGGGACACAGTCGGCATCGCAGTCCCCGCATTTTAGACGTGGGACGTGGCACGGTCTCTCCACGCAGTGTGATGCTCACACCCTTAAGCTCCCTTCTTGTCATTTTTTAAAGTCACCAGTTCAGGTTGCTTTTTCCTTAAATAGTGCCTCTTCGTTGCCATTGCCCGCAGGAGCCAGCGTCGGGTTCCTGCCATAGGTGAACAACTCCCTAACTGGGGCCCAACCCCACCTCCTGCTCCCAGACAGTAGGAGGAGAAGCTGGTTTCGGGAGACCAGCGTCAGGCTTCAGGTGGAACCCATTTAAAAATCCCGCGAGCAGGAAACACGCTTCCCAGCATGCAACTTGGCAGGCTCCCCATTGGGCTGCGCCGCAGAGACCTCTGGGAAATGCAGTCCATAGGGAATCCTCTGAACTAGCGGCAGGCCGCCATGGCTTCCCGGCATGCAACTCTACAGAGTGCTGTGTCGCAGAGACTTCTGGGAGATGTGGTTCACACAGTGGGAATTGAGCGGTGCTGGGTGATTAGCTTTCAGTGTGTTTTACATTCCTTCCTCTCTCCCTCGCTCCCTCCCTGACTCTCTTTCCTCCCAGTTTCTTTTCTTTTTTCTTGACACCGAAGATTGAACCCAGGGCCTTTGTCCTGAGATACATCCCCAATCTTATTTTTATTTTGAGACAGTCTTGCTAAGTTGTCTGGGCTGGACTTTGGTTTGTGGTCCTTCTGCCTCAGCCCCCAGAGTGCTGGTGTCACAGGCGTAATGAACAGCTCTCTTGCCTATTTCTTCCTTCCTGAAGCTCTTCCTCTTTTTATTCCCTTGGTATATAACGTTTTCTTTCTAACTCTTAATTCTTCACACTCAGTCACAAAAAAGATACTTGTATTCTGACATTTTACCCAGAAAGTTCGCCTGGACATTTTAACATTTTTTAAAAAATTATGTTTATTTGTAGAATAAAATGTAATGCCATACAATTTTAACAATCACTTAAAACAGGATTTGTATTTGTATAAACAGAAGCAAAATAGAAATATGTAGGATAAAATGCCACCTTGCTTCATCGTTTTGAATTAGTATTTTGAGTAATAATTTACATCTCTATACAGCGCAAGTGTATTATATAAATATGCCATGAGAAATCTTGAAACCACAATAAATATCAAGTAGATATTTTAGGCACAGGGCATAAGAAAAATATAAAATGTGCATAATTCTTGAGGGTTGTTGAGTGATTCACTCTTAAATCATTTTCACACATGCATTTTACACAAAATATACAGCCATCATCACATTGTTCTCAGTCATCTCTGAGTCTCGCCTTTCCTCCCAGGGTTAGTGGCTCCTCATCTCTGACTCTACTGCTCTGTACAGTTATTACAAAGGAAAATATTTTGTAGTTGTCTTCAACTACATGACTCTAAGAAGGTATCAGTGCTACCAAAGTAAGTATAGCCTATCTACACAAGATATTCATGGAAATGTACTGAAAGGTGCCAATTATGCACCTGCTCATTACAATACTGGTAGTCACCCTCCAGGTGCATTCACACATTTTAAGGTCGTACCATTATTGAATTGCCAATACGATCAAATCCAGAAATTATTAGAAACTGAAGTAACACGTTTTCATCAAAATACTTGAAAAATAAGCACTTAAAAAAAAATCCAGACAGAAATAGTCCTCAGCCATTGTAAGCTTTGTTTGTGGTCCTTTCTGTATAAATGGGAACCAAAGGAGCCAAAGGAATTCTGTACTTGAATTGATATGTATTGTTAGGATGAAAGAACATAGCCTTAGAGCTCCCGAGATCACCCTCTGGTAAGTGAAGCCTAATGTTCCTCCAGTGTTTATTGATAAAACATACCGGATACAGGTTGTTGATTTCCCTGTGCTGCAAGTCAGATGATTCTGGCATATCCGGCATGTCTACCATCCAGTATTCCACTGCACGACACGCTGGGAGCAGTATCCAGAGCGGGTGATCCACTCTGCTTTCAGTAGATATTTCACTGAAATTCGAGGAAGACATTTCACTGGATATCTTTCCCTGAACAAGAGTTGCATCATACTTCTCTAAATCTACAGGCGTTTTCAGGACCTTTCCTCTCTTCCTTCAGGTCACAGATGCTGAATAACTGAAACAGTCCCTGATGAAGTTGTAGCGATGAGTGACGTAGACTCCTGGGCCAGGAGATATTGCAGGGACCATGAAGGAGACACAGGCAACCAAGCTTCCTCACCTGGAAGGGTCAGGGATTCTTCAGATGCATTATCTTCACTCCATGCATTAGAGCCAGGGAGACCTAAAAATCACATCCACAATGCAAGGATAATGACACAAGATGGGAAATATTTTCTGCATACAACAGTAATAGCTGCTGGGAGCAAAGCCCAGTGCATCTTTCAGATCTTCCATAAATTTGTCTATGCCATAAACAAAGCTTACAGCAATACTCTCCAAAATGACTATAATTAACAGAGGTAAAGTAGCTGAATAATCATCAAATATTGTGACAAAATAATTTCCAGAATGTGGCACAAATATGCAGGAAGACAATAGAT
This sequence comes from Petromus typicus, assembly GCA_004026965.1. NCBI lineage: Eukaryota > Metazoa > Chordata > Mammalia > Rodentia > Petromuridae > Petromus > Petromus typicus. The sequence continues at coordinate 50,198 of PVIR01007268.1, forward strand.
CACAGTAAGAATTATCTTCCTGGCTTTGGAAGTGTCTGCTGGAGGTGTGATGATTCCTTCAGCGGTTGCAAACGTTCTGAGATCTAGATTTATCAGTGTGAGGAAAACGCTACTGACCAGAAGGGTGATGCAGGGCCACTGCTTCTGAAAAGGCAGTAAAAGTGAAACCAGTTCCCTGAACAGTTTTATTTAGCTCACCTTCAATTTGACAGAAGCTGAGATGAAGAAAAAGAAACTTGGACCGGGGATTTAGCTCAGTGGTTCTGGCGCCTGTCTTGCAAGCACAAGGGCCCACGTTGGATCCCCAGTAACCACATACAATCCTGGGTGGGGAGACTCACGCCCAGCAGCAATCAGTACCACATACCACAGTGCCAGGCGTGGTGGCTCACGCCTCTAATCCCAGCACTCAGGAGGCAGATGCAGGAGGACTGCTGAGTTCCAGGCTCACCTGGGCTACACAGTGAGCTCAGGGCCAACCTGAACTACAAAGTGAGATGCTGTCTGAAAAAACTAAAAAAAGAAAAAAAAAGAAACTCTTTTTCTTTGAGTTTTTGAATGACATCATAAACGATAATCTTCTGTAATAGCAGCTGAGAGGTTGATATGATGGGGAGTAATATCCTCACTAATGTTTCCATTTTCAAAAATTTTACGATCGGGTGGAGAGTTAGCTCAGTGGTTCCAGCGTCTGTCTTGCAAGCGCAAGGGCCTGGGTTTGATTCCCCGGTAACCACATACAATACTGGGCGTGGAGACTCACGCCCAGCAGCAATCAGTACCACACACCACAGTGCCCAGTGTGGTGGCTCACGACTGTAATCCCAGCACTCGGGAGGCAGAGGCAGGAGGATTGCTGTGATGTGAGTTTGAGGCTGAGCTCAGGGCCAGCCTGAACCACAAAGCGAGACCTTGTCTCAAAAAAAAAAAAAAAAAATTTACAATCATTTTCGAGTTTTGTGCAATGCATTTCTCATTCACAACACTTGCTTTGAACTCTGAAACTGCAAACACTCAAGTGTCACCAGGAGAAGCGAAAAGCTGATGAGGGACACTCGGACAGTAACGAAGTAGCAGTTGTCATTTCTCTGCTATAGTTTGAGAAGGCAGCGATGCCATCCAGTCCCAGACCTAAGTAAGGCAAAGGTGATCCTAGTAGCTGCTTCTCTCCGGACCCAGGGCTTCTGCATGATTTCAAGCTCACAAATGAACAGGGGCAGCTGCCACCCACTGAACCACTCAGAAGCAGCGCTCTTAGTAGGAAGCATGTAAGTACGATGTGGAAACAAAGAAAACTGAAAGCCCTGGATCGTTGCCAAGCACGTGACCAGGGACTCGGCAGGCAAGGCATGCTTTTCAGGTTTAAACCCCATTTTCAGGGATGGGGCCGGAAATAGGGGGCATCCTCTGTCCCAGGGACAGGGGGTGGCAGAACTTTTTCCTTCTGGCTCTCCGTAAGTGTGCGATGCATTTTCCATCAAAGGACAGTGGGTCCAAGGTAGAGGTTGCTGAAGAGATGGAGGAAAGTAAAACAAAGACCAGACAGTGATGACACTGTAGCAGTCACACAGTAGCACGTCATACAACTTGCAAATCCAAGCTGCCCACTTTGGGGCTTATTTAGTTTCACACACCAGTGCTGCCTGGCCAAATTCTGTGACCCACTGGGGAAAAAAAGGCAAATACTTACTACTATAGTAGTATTAAATAGTGAAACATATGCATACCCCATGCTTCTGGCAGAAGTATGGGAATTTCCACACATCCCCCACACCTACAGAAAATCCTGCTCAGGCCAGGATGTATTGTACCTGATTGCTCCCAGCTGGTCTTTCATCTTCAACTTCAGCTTCTTCTTTATCATTTGTCTCTTCCTCTTTGTGGACATTAGCAGTTAGTTCGCTCTTTTAAAAAGCATCACCAGTTGAGCTGTCATTGGAAAGAAGGTCTTTGACAGACTCAGTATCCGCATTATCGAATTCTCTTTTTGCTATCTTGGTATTGCTAGGCATTGGAAGTACAGGGTGTGGTTTTTTGTTGTTGTTGTTTTTTTTGTTGTTGTTGTTGTTTTTTTTAGGTTTTTTGAGCCAGGTTCTCGCTTTGTGGTTCAGGCTGGCCCTGAGATCAGCCTCAAACTCACAACAATCCTCCTGCCTCTGCCTCCCGAGTACTGGGATGACAGGCGTGAGCCACCATGCTTGGCACTGTGGGATGTGGTACTGGTTGCTGCTGGGGTGAGTCTCCACACCCAGTATTGTATGTGGTTACCAGGGATCGAACCTGGGTCCTTGTACTTGCAAGACATGTGCTGGAACCACTGAGCTAAATCTCCGGCCCATAGGGTGTGGTATTTTTAAAGACTACCCTATTGAAAATGTGCTAAATCTTTACTTAAAAATGCTACTTGATAGGATGTAAAACTGAGTTGGCTACTGAGTAAATCCTAATTCAAGGTGATAAATATTATGGCTCTGGAGTCCGTGTCTGGTGTTTTGTATATTCTGGGGCTCCACAGACAGGCTTTTGCTTCTTAGATGTTCCATGTCTTGGTCCACGGCAACCTGGCAGGGTCGTGTCCTAGTGGCGGTGTCCTATCACCCAGAGGAGCTGTGGGGAGATGCCAAGGGTGGGATTGGGGCTGAGACTGAGGTTGCTGCCCTGCAAGCTGGCACAGAGAGAGTCGGAGTGCTTGTGTCTGCCAGGGCAACAGCACAGATGCTCGGGGCTCCTTGTGTCAAGTCTTTAACTCTTGTATAAGTGTGCCATTTAATTTCCACATATTTGTGGGCATGCCAATTTTCTTTGTGGTTTTGACTTCTAGTGATATTACATTTTGGTCAGAAGCAGTACTTGATCTGATTTGCATCTTCTTAGTTCTCATCTCGGTGCTTAGCACGCTGTCTGGAGAATGTGCGCTGCTAGTCTTGGGGTGTTCTATACACAACTGCTGTGTCTGATGGGCCCTTAATGTTGTTCAAGTTCTGTTTCCTCACTGGTTCACTGCTTTTCTTCCTACTGCTGCAAGCAGAGTATTCAAGTCCCTTTCCATTACTATGCTGCTGCATATTCTTGCTTCCATTGGGTCAGTGGTGTGCTGTGTGCGAGGGAGGCCTGACGCTGGTTCATACCGTCGCATATTCCTTGTCAGTGGGCTCTTTGACTACTACAAATGTTCTGCTTGTCTCTTGTGATAACTTTTATTTGAAGTGTACTGTTAGATCTTCAGTGTATGTTTTAGTTCTGCAGTACCTGCTCAGTCTTGTGTGTTCAGAGGTGGAGCTTTGGGAAGGAGGAGGGAGTTCACAGCTGCATGAGCCGCTAGGGTTTGGGGCCTGCTGAAGGGGCGTCCCAGAGAAGGGTGTGTCCCTGGCTCTGGCTCTGTTTTGTCACTTTTCTCTGCCAGGCACCCCCGCCACGCTGTTTCTGCCAGCAGACCGTGGGATGAGACTTGTGAAATTGGGCGTCAAGTAAACCCCTCCTCTGCTGAGCTGTGCGTGTCAGGTGCTTTGTCCCAGGAAAGAGAAGGCTAATCCACACGCTTCGTCTTCTGTTTAGTTTCACCACAGGCACTTCCGCGCTCTCGGCCACTCTGTCTCTGGCACTTCCGCTCTCTCGGCCACTCTGTCTCTGGCACTTCCGCGCTCTCGGCCACTCTGTCTCTGGGATTCTTTTCTATTCCATTCTTTCCCTTTCAGCCCATGTGTTTCCCTAAGACCTAAAGTGAGCATCTCGTGGACCACGTGCAGTTGAATCTTGTTTCCTGAATTCGTCCAACCAAATTATGTGTCTGCTTTGGAGGCTTTAATGCAGTAATGTTGAAAGAAATTATGGAAACAATAGACCTTCTTGCTGTTTGGTTTATGGTTTCCTGTGGATCTCATGGAGATTTGGTTCCTGTTTTTCTCTCTTACTGCCTTCCTTTGTGCTTCATTGATTTTGGCAGTGACATGTTCTTATCTCTTTTTGATTTTTATTGTTTATCTTCAATAGAGATTTTCTCGAGCATTATGGAAGGCATCTTATAGTTCCAACAATAAATTGCAACTGATAACTTCATTTACATATAGAACCCACACCTGTACACGTCCACATGGTTTGTTATAGGTGCCATCAATGACATCTTTTTTTTTTAACAAATGATATCTTTTTATATTGTGTATCCATCAGCACAATTTATGGCTATTTCTATGTTTGGTCAAATACACAGAAAAATTAAAAATATTTTATGCATCATCATTCTGACACTACAGTCTATCCTGTGTACATATTTCCATTTATTAGAGAGCTTTAGATTGTTTTAATGTTTCAACATGTATATATATATATATTATATATATGTCTCAGTGTTGTCATCTACTATTTAATTTTTTTAAAAATTGATTTTATTGGCACCTTTCATATACACTTTATGATCACAATCAACATTGAGAATTTGTATCAGTACATGACATGACTTAATTCTCATTTTGCCCCTTCCCTCGCCCACCCTACAGCCACCTGCGCTGAGATGCATGAACTTTGTTTCCTCTCCTGAGTTACTTCAACACTTCTCATAAGATTTGTGCAGTGGGTATGAATTTCCATATCTTCTGTTTGTCTGGGAAATTTTACTTTTCCTTTTAATCCCGGACAGTTTTCTCCAGATATGGTTGATAGTTTTCAGCCATTCAGGGACTTTAATGTACTGTCCTCTCTAAATTCAAAGCTTTTGTTAGTTTGTTTTTATTGGACATTTGTGAATAGTCTCATGGCTGTGCTCTTACTTTCTCTGCAGAGTGCTTATTGCTCATGGAATTCTGTGTGATTGTGTTTGCCTTTGTCAAGCCAATCACTGTAAGACAACAAAATGCATGGAGAAAAAGCTGGCAGAGGACATGAAAAGACATTTTTTCAAAGGAAACAATTAAATGTCCTATGATTCGTACAGCACGGATGAAGCTGGAAGAAATTATGTTAATTGAGATAAGCCAGGCACAGAAAGACAAATACTGTATGGCTTGGTCCCAAATATATTAATGGAAAAGACTTAAACTCATAGAAATAAAAGGTGGAATAATGGTTACCAGTGGCTGGGAATGGAGTAACTTGGGGAGATATTTGTCAAAGAATGCAAGATTTAGGTAGTTAAAATAAGCTCAGGAGATATGCTGTACAACGTGAAGGCTATTCCATAATGATTATTTACTTACCAACCCTCAAGAAAGTAGATTTTGTGTTACTATCACAAAAATGTGAATGTATATATGAAGGAGGTCAATAAAGTCACTATATATGTATTTTAAACCACTGGGTTATAAAATAAACAGATTTTTAATATGTCCAAATTGGAACAAAGTTATATTCATACATTTCATCGATTTCCTTGTTTGTCAGATCTCCGCCTTTTCTGCTTCCACTGTGTGACATTGTTCCCCTCTTGGGATTATGGGAAAGGGAGAGCTTCTCCAAAGGGTGAAACTCTGTAGAGATGCTCAGAGGAACTTCTGATTGTTTCTGAGAATTGGGAACCACTGCAGGGAACTCTTTGTTTTGTTTTGCTTTTAGATTAGTCTCAACTGCCTCATTGTGCACTGTCATGAAGACTTCTGGTAAAATGATAATTGTAGCTCTGTGGGGAGTTGAGATCACACCACCATCACCCCAAATTCCAAAGTGGGGTCACCTCCCTCCTACACTGGGAGTGGTATCGTGGCCATCACTTGGGCCTGCTGTGGAGGGAGCAGAACAGAGCTGGGTGGTTGTTGTGCTCCAGAGACTTGCAGGGGAGAAGCAACACCCTGGGTAGCGACATGTTGGTGTCTGCTGAGTCCTCACACCTGGAAGACAGACGACGTGTTTGCACCAACAGCCACACAGGAGGGAAGGAGAATTCCTGAGATGTGGGCCGAAATTGTGCATTGAGACTGGGGGTCTGAATCTCACTTAGGTCTCTAACTTTTTTGCCTGCATTTTCATATAATGAGCACGATGATTATTGTGGGAGATTGTTCCAAGACATAATGATGCCTCATTTGTAAGTTCCTTAAGACTGTAATTTAGAAATCAATGTGCTATTCAACTTGTTCTTCAAAAATCCCAGGAAAGCTTAATGACTAGTATTACTACTTAAGTAAAATCCTGTGTTTGCGATAATGAGTGTGATGGGTAAAAAGATAAAGATGTGACCACTTGGGACCTGCTGTGATGATGATTGTCTCTTCATGGCATGGACATGTTAAATGGACATGATAATTAGATCTCTCTGAAAATATCTGTAGTTTGTAGATCAAGGTTCGGAAATTTCCCTTTCTGAAGGTAGGGAAAGAGACTGCCAGGGAAAGTTAACTTCATACCGAGGGATTCACACTGTACAGAAATTAAGTTCTGGTTATTTCAGACTCAAAAGTGTCTCGTGATATTTTGTCAGATTGTAAAAATTCTGTGCCATTTTCAGAAAGAACTTTGTCTTTATGCTGACTGCACATGTCAGAATCCCATTTTGTATACTTATATTTTACCACCATTCCCAAATTACTTTGTACATTTTTTGTTTGTTTTTCTGAAATAAGAAACATGTAATTATAGGCTATAAGACTAGAGTCATCTTAGTTTAAATCAAGTCCTGATATCTGGGATAGATACCACTGGCAAAAGTGTTGCATCGTTATTATTTTTATCCTAATATCCATCTAGGACAACTTGGTTACAGGAAATTGTTTAGGACATCATGTTCTGAGGTCTTTAAATCTTTCATTTACAGGATATAGGATATGGAAGGAGTACTTACACACAAATGCAAAATTGCCCTAAGCAAAAGTATTCAGTAAGGAGATAAATATAAGCTGTACATATGTGTGGAGTCCTGAATGATTACCATCTATATGACAATATGGTACAGGAAAACACAGGTCCATGAAGCCTGGCTGTGAGGCTCAGGCCTAAGTTCTAAGGGTATGAGGTGAGTCATGTAACCTTTTTGTTAAACCAGCTTTACATGTAAAAGGAAAATATTACTAGGTCCTAACTCATCTTAGTGTGTGTATTAAGTAAGGTGGAATAGGTAAGCCATTAATTACTGTGACCCATATGTTATAAATGCTGTGTGAATACACATCAGCCTTCAGAGCTGACCACGGTGGCACATACCTGGAATCCCAGTACTCTGGGAGACTGAGTCAGGAGGATTTCAAGTTCAAGGTCAGTCCATGCAATTAAGTGATTTATTGAAAACATGTCTTTAGATAAAAACAAACATCTGGAGTTGTATGGCTCAGTGTGATGGTCCAGTGTAATCTCCATTATTTGGGGGAAAAGAGTGTATAAGACTTAAAGAAACTGGAAGCTGAGAAAACATCTTAAAAGTAAATTTGTGAAGAGTAGAAGTGGTAAGTGAAGAATTTCGAATTTTACTTTCCATAAAATACCCTGTGACTCATCTTTCCATACAGAATCGTGTGCCTGGAGGGTTTCTGTTAAGTCCTGGACAATCAGAATGATCTCTGTGGATGCAAAATTCGCAGTTCTCTTCCTTTTCCAGACCGTCATAGGAACCACAGGGAATTTAGCTTTCTTGTGTCATTATTGCATCATGTACCTCAGTGGATGCAGGTCCAGGGCCACAGATGTGATTCTGACTGTGGCCAACACCTTGGTCATTCTGTCCCGAAGAGTCCCAGAGACCATGGCAGCATTTGGGGTGCAAGACTTCTTCAGTGATGTTGGACGCAAGCTGGTTTTCTATGTGCACTATATATGTATTTTGGATGTTAACACCTAATGAAATATAGTCCCTGGAAAATTTCTTCCTGTAGGTTACTTTTTTGGGGTAGGTTCCTTTTAATTCTGTTTCTTTTCCTGCACAGAAAATTATAGTTTGATGTAATTCTACTTATCTATTTTTGTTTCTGTGACCTATACATTGGGAGGCCTATGTACAAGATGCTAATTATAATAATGAGAATGTATTGTGGAGTTATGAATAAATGATAAATATCTAAAATAACATAAAGATAGAACATAATTTTCAGCTGGAGATATTTCAGACTGCTCTGAATACGAAATTTTAGGAATAGTTCTATTTCTGTACAACGCCATGCAAGATGTTCCTTTAGTTTCAGGGGTCTGGGGATGTGGACAGTGCTCTGGACTCAAATGCCATTGTCCTGGACTGACTGCATCTGGTAGACCAGTTGGCCAGACAGAAGAAATGGCCAGGTCAGCCTCAAATACCTCCTCCAGTTGCAGTTTAGGTTTTTCATTTTATTTTTTTGAAACAGGGTCTTGCTTTCTAGTTCAGGCTGGCCCTGAGCTCAGCCTCAAACTCACATCACAGCAATCCTCCTGCCTCTGCCTCCCGAGTGCTGGGATTACAGGCGTGAACCACCATGCCCAGCACTGTGGTATGTGGTACTGGTTGCTGCTGGGGTGAGTCTCCGTGCCCAGTATGGTATGTGGTTACCGGGGATTGAACCCGGGTCCTTGCACTTGAAGACAGGTGCCAGAACCACTGAGCTGTATCCCCGGCCCTATAGCAGAACTCTTATTTTTTATCTTTATCATTTATAGAAATCTTCCACATCATCTTTTGCTTTCATCAGATTGCTCATTGTTAAAAAACAGATTAACAGGAAATTAAGTGGGAATAGAAATTTCTCATAGAGAACTATCACATAGTCAACTGGCATACCAAAAAGTGTTCAACATCAGTAATCAGCAGGAAATTATGTATTATAGCCACTATGGAATATCATCTCATTCTGATTAGAATAGCTATGAAGTTAAGGACAGAAGATACCAGGTATCGTAGAGGATGTGGAAAAAGGAATTTTATACAGTATTAGTAGGAATGTAAATTACTACTACATTCACTGTGGAAAATCATATCAAAATTAAATATAGACCTACTGTCTACTCTATCTTACGATTCTGAGTTTATTTCCAAAGAAAACTAAATCAGCATGTTGCAGTGGCAGCAGCACGGCCATAATTCCTGCAGTTTTTCCTCTTTTGCAAGGCGTGAAACCGACTGAACCCTGAGTAGATGAGATCGCAAAGCAATCGCGGTTTACACACATTTGAATACTTTCCTATTTGCACAGTGTAGATAAGCCTGGAAGACATTATGCTAATCAAAATAAGAGGCGCAGAAAGACTAATCCTGCGTGATCCTAAAAATGTAGAGTGTAAAAATGGACTCACTGATGTAAAAAAGTAGAATGATGTTTATCGTTGGGTCAGGCCTGGAGTGATTTGGGAAAATGTCAAAACACACAAACTTTCAGTTAGGAGTGGGTCCCAGAGATCTATCGGACAACATGGTGGCTATTCAACAACAATGTATTGGATTCTTGAAGATCACTGGAGTATTTTTAAGGGCTTTATCGCAAAACTGGAGGATTTTTTTTTTTTTTTTTTTTTTTTTGAGACAGGGTCTCGCTTTATAATTCAGGCTGGCCCTGAGCTCAGCCTCAAATTCACATCACAGCAATCCTCCTGCCTCTGCCTCCCCAGGGCTGGGATTACAGGTGTGAGCCACCATGCCCAGCACTGTGGTATGTGGTACTGATTGCTGCTGAGCGTGAGTCTCCACATCCAGTATGGTATGTGGTTACTGAGGCGGGGAGGAATATATCGAACCCGGGCCCTTTCACTCGCAAGACAGGCGCCGGAACCACTGAGCTAAATCCCTGGCCCCAAACTGGAGGATTTTATGTATTAATTGGCTCTAAGTACACACCCATGATATACACATGTTTAAAACCATATAAAAGAATTATAGTCATAAGAAATAAATATACATGATTGTAATGCCAGTGAGAATTGTATAACTTACACTTTGTGTGATTTTTTCACCTGTCAGAACTTAGTATTTTCTTCGTGCACCACGTGAAATTCTGCCTCTAGTTATTTCAACAAAATAAGAACTTCTCTGAAACACTCAGGCTATGTGTATCTAGAGATGTTCATAGAATCTTCTAATTGTTTCTGGGAATTAAGTGGAGAGAAAGTTTTCCTTTTTTTTGGAAGATTAGTCACATCGACTGATGATTCATTGCCATTTAAGCTTCCGTGCTAATTGCACTTCCGCAGGATGATGCACCGTGATGACTGTTTCTGCGGAGGTGAAGCTGACGTGGTAATTGCGCTTCTGCGGGGAGTGGAGGTCACAGGACCACGGCTCATATCGCAAGGTCCGGCCACCTCTCTCCCATTTGAGCAGGAAATGAATGCCCTTGTTCTGGGAGCCAGAAGGAGGCCAGTGAGTGTTTCCTGTTCCAGTTTGTGAAACAGAGTGGAAGGGAAGGTTCTGCCTCTGTGTCTGAAAAGTCATCCTGTCCAGAAAGGTAGTGTATCTCAGGGCAACGGAGTCACACAGGAAGGAACAACTCCTGAGGCAGAGACTGAGCTTGCAGACCAGGACCTGGAGGTCTGAGATTTCCAAACCAGTCTCTGACTTCTCTTCAGAGGTTTTCATGTAATCAGCATTGATTATGTTTCTGGAGACTGCTTGAAGCAATCATGACACTTGATTTGCAAGGTACTTAAGAGTGTGACGCACAAATCAGTTTGCTAATCAGCTTGCTTCACAGAAATCACACAGGAAGTTAAACAGCTTATTGTTTCTTCAGTAAAATTTGTGTTTGTCATAATGGCTCTGATTGTGTAAATTGAGTCATATATTTCTGGCGCAAACAATAACGTGATCATTTGGTAATTAGTGTAGTATGTAGATTTTTCTCACCTGGGTTTAACATGATTAATGCAGATTATGAGTAGGTCTTTCTGAAAATATCCGGGTCTGTTGCTGGTGGGCTACTATCCCTTCCTGAGGGAAGGATCAGAGACTTCTTAGAAATGCTAAGGGATTCATAACCAGAAAAACAGGGGCTCTGATTCTTTCAGGTTCAAATGTGCCTGCTGATGTTTTTTAGTTTGCAAAATTCCAAAATAATTTTCAAGCTCTGTCTCAGTCTCTCTTCCATATACTCATATGTGAGATTTGAGGGGTTTAAGGTTTCCCTTTGCAGGCTGGCTTAGAATTTTAGCATCATTCCCAAATTTCTTGCTTCCTTCTCTTTTTTTTTCTAAAGTAAAAGCTCATAATTGTAGGCTATCTAAAGAAGAGTTAGTTTTAATGTAAAATACTTCATATATTTAAATTTTGTATACCTTAGCTTAGATCAAAACCAAATATTCCCCTTGATTTCCACAGTAGATGTCATTGACAAAAATATCCCATAATTATTTCCGTTGCTAGTTTAGTATTGAGCTGTATTCATTAAAATTTTTGTGAGGGGGCCGGGGAGTTAGCTCAGTGGTTCCAGCGCCTGTCTTGCAAGCGCAAGGGCCCGGGTTCGATTCCCCGGTAACCACATAACAATACTGGGTGTGGAGACCCACACCCAGCAGCAACCAGTACCACATACCACAGTGCCGGGCGTGGTGGCTCACGCCTGTAATCCCAGCACTCGGGAGGCAGAGGCAGGAGG
>PVIR01007269.1:0-61709 GCA_004026965.1 Petromus typicus
TCTATCCGGCAGCAATGATGGTAAAATTGAGCAGGAAAGCAATTTCAGCTCTATTCTTCAGATGACATTTAAGATGAAATTTCCTTCTTACACTGAAGACTCTACCAACAATTTATTTCTAAGGACAAAAAGAAAATGTAGAATCCTCATTGCTTAGTCATTCAACAGGAAAGACTTTCCCGGATAATATTTTGCAGTAAAAACTTCAACCATTCCAGTTTGCCTAAGGAATGTTGAGAGCATTCTTTATTACAAAGTTGACTTGATATAGTTTATAAGTAATGGATACAAAAAGCAATTGCATTTACAAAAGTAATTGGGAAAATGATATAGAAATAAAAATTAGATTATTTTCATTGGTGTTCATAAATTTAGAAAAAAAATTTTCTTTCATCTGTGGAACAAATCTGGCTGTCTTTGTGTTAACAAAGTTAAGATCTATGAAACACTTCAATGATGTCACATTTTGATCATTCTAAATGCATAGGAGTAGGAATACCCAGGCACAACAGTGCATGCCTTTAACCAGACCACCGCGAGAAGCTGAGGCAGGAGGATTACAAATTCAAGTCTTGCCTGGGCAACTTCATGAAAGTCTGTCTTAACATAAAAATTATGTAAAGAACTAGCTATAAGGTAATATCTTTAAAAGAAGTACCTGAAATCTGGAATTATCATTTACAGTGTGGTTGTGCCACAGGTTTCTGTTGTAGGAGACATTCATTGCCTGTTTGGAGTGTGATACTCTGGATTCCCCCAAAGGCTCAGGTGTGAAAGGTTTGGTCTCCAGCTGATTGGTCAGCTGGGGGAGGTGGAGCTATTGGGAAGGAGGCCTAGCAGAAGTTAGGCGCCATGGAAGTGCTTTGAAGAAGTCATCAGGACTTTGCTTCGTCTCACTCTTTTGCTTCCTGGCTACCGTTAGGAAAAAAAAAAATACTTGCTCTTTCACATGTTCCTTGCTTCATGGCCAGGAAGGAACAGCACCAGCCAACCGTGACCAGGATTCTCTGCAACCACGAGCCAAATTTTGTGGTTCAGGCTGGCCCTGAGCTCAGCCTCCAACTCATGTCACAGCAATCCTCCTGCCTCTGCCTCCTGAGTGCTGGGGTTACAGGCGTGAGCCACCATTCCCGGCACTGTGGAATGTGGTACTGATTGTTACTGGGGATGTGTCTCCACACCCAGTATTGTATGCGGTTACCGGGGATCGAACCTGGGTCCTTGCGCTTGCAAGACAGGCGCTGGAACCACTGAGCTAACTCCCCGGCCCCCCAAATTCACTTCTTCTTTGAAGCTGTTTCCTCCAGGCAGCTTGTTGCAGTGGTGGAAAGCTGACCAGCTCACTGGGCACAGATGCCTTTAAAAAGGCAAATACAAAATTAAAGTTTGAATATGCTACTTTTAAATTCACTCTTAGTAAAATTTCTAACAGAATATTCCTTTGCTCCTTTTATTCTTATTTCTGTCAGTTATGTGTACAATGACTGAAATAGAAAATGAATGAGAGAGTGGAGGATTGCTTGGTCTCGGGTGATGAGCGGATTTTTGCACGATGGTACTGTATATACACTGAAGGTTATTGTGTGCGATTAAAGCTCCACGTGTATCAAAAAGCGAAGAGTGAGAACAATTAATCCAGACTCAGTCAATAAAGACAGGAGGATGGGAATTAGAGATGAGCATCGCTGGCACCTGCGGTGGTCACGTCCGCTCTTTTTAGCTGTAGGGAGCTTCATGATTACGCCTCTGCTTCTCGTCAGCATTTCAAGGTTAAACGGTACATCCAACTCAGTGCCTGATTTTGTTGCAAAGTGAGAGACAGTTGGACCTAACCACAAATATGCTCTCTGAAAGAACACGTTGTGAGGACAAAGAGAACATCATGACTTCGAAAAAATTACACATCCTAATGCAACTTCTAATGAGTTGGCTTTCTGTTTCAAGCCTATTCCAGCTTGCCTTGTACCTTGCAGGGTTATAAGTTAAGCAACACCTACACTTCATTTCTGCCTGGTTTTCTGTGTCTCACTGATAATTTCTGTCTCCACGAAAGCAAAGGCAGTTGTATTTAAGTATGGACTTAAAATTTATAAGGGGATGTTTATTTGGCATTCATTGTATTGCTGAAGATTTGGGATAGCTTAAATACCATCAATATAGGAAGGAAAAAGAAGCTAGTGTACAATTAAATTTTAGATACATATTAAATATATATATATATATTATATACATATATGGAGAGATGGATAGATACATAAATATTATCTATAGGTGCTCCATGATAGGATTATGTTCACAGAAACCACCATAAAGTGAACATACTATAGTTTAAATTGAATTTAGTGGGGCAAATGGGGCATGTCAAAAAGTTTTCTGGGAATCTGAAGCAGGAAATAACAAGCTGGAGCCCAGCTTGGACAATTTTAAAAGGTTGTAAGCCACAATTGATAAGTTGGGGTTGGTCTGTATATACACACATGATATATGTTCATAGTTTATTATATCTGTGTATTAACAGCTTCAAGGATACTCATAGATTTGTTAGGGATTATTATTTGAGAGTAGGAATTCTCATTTTAAATTTTTAAGTATTTCCATATTGTTTCCTTCTTTGTACAACGAGATAATAAAGATATTTACAATTTAAACCAGATTTTGAGGATAGAACGTATCTGCTCTCCAGACTGTGCCGTATAAGTGATGTCCACTTTTATATGTCCTCCCAACTTGCCTGTGTTACATCTGTAGTCCCTCACTTTTCATCCCAGGCTCAAGTGTTTTCTCCCTCCCCCTCGCCCTCCCCCTCCCCCTTGCCCTCCCCCTCCCTCCTCCCCCCTCCCCCTCCCCCTTGCTGGTGGCTTGTCTTACACTTTCATATTTCAAGAGCTACAGGGTGAGGGATGGGGGGGGCAGAACTTTTGTTCCAATTTGCCATTGCAGCAAACAAACACAAGATACAGCTCCCTTCAACATCCAAGTTAGAATCAATGCTTTGATTAGTCATCAATGAATTGATACCACATTTTATTAAATGTGATGAGTTGAAACTGTATTAGAAACAAACACAAATTACTCAGCACCTGAAAGACGTGGCAGTCCCTGAAGACATGTCGCTCTAAAACTGACTTGGGTTTTCCTACATCTAGCTTCATCCCAGACACTCCAATTACTAGGAAACACAATGTTGAGTTGCAGTTATTTTATGGGTCTCATTTTGTTCCCTCACCACTGTTAGCCCAATGAAGAGGTGCTTCCATGCTATAATGTATCTTTATATAAATTGTCAAGTACATGCAGAGGAATCTGGCATAGATATGTTTGAACAAAGCTGTACATTTCCAAATACTTGCCTTTTCCAGAAATGCATCATTCCATCACTTTTCTTGCCTCCTGTTAAAAATGTGCACCTATGAAGAGTGAATGCCCCCAAGTATAAGCACATACATGTGCGCGCGCACGCACACACACACACACACACATACACACACACACAAGCACCGAGGAGAAGGTTCCAGAAGTGTGATTGCTGCCCCAGCTGCCTCTTCCCTGTTCCTTAGCCTGTGAGGTCAGGGAAGAACTTTCCCCTGAGGCTCAGGAATGCAAAACACATTCCAGCGGTTGGCATCTGCACATGCAGCTGCCAGAAACAGCCAGTGTGTGGCCGCAAGGGCTGAGAGGCGGGCCAGGGCGAAGCAGGTCCAGTGCCAGGGCCTGTGAGCCCATTTGGCTCCGGCCTTCTACGTGGGAGCTACAGCTTTATCTGGAAAGTGTGCAGAGGGGGTTGGAGCCCCGTGGGTGGAGGGTGTGGGGAGTAGCTTTGGCACCCCTGAGGCTGTGTGGTGGGGGGCACTCCCTGGACCGTGGTCCATGACTCAGGCAAAAGGGAAACCCCCAAATTACCACAAAGCTGTGCCAATCCTGACTTGGCATCAACAGTCAGCCGAAAGCAAATTTTTTTCACCTAGTCTTTAGAAGTGGATGCTTATGTCTGTGTCTATGTGTGCATATTTCTAAGAATGAATGAAGTCTGTCGGGTTTACGCCTTTGCAGATAGATTGGGGGTCGAGGGTAGAGAGCTCGTAATGCCTATTAGAACTTCAAGGAGTTGGTTTTCACATGAGAAAACCTCAGAAATGAGGAATCGCTGAAATTATCTGGTTGCAGCTTCTGAGGGACGTTTGCTGTAGATTCACTTTTACATTTCAGTTCATTTGAAAGCCAGTATGGTTAAATTAACCAAAATCTAAATAAAAAAAAATTCCCCAATTCTTCTAGGCCTACTTCACATCCTCAAACTAGGCCCTGCTGGAGGCCCCATTAAAATGGCAGCTCCCACTGAGAGAGAGACAAAAGCCCCCTCTCTGAATGGGCACGCTGAAGCAGTGATGGACTCTCAGAACAGCTTTTTTTTTTTTAATCCATTAAAAAAAAAGTTACCTCTGCATTGACTGTGAGAGAGTATTTATTTAGCTCTCCGCACTGTGGGAAACAGAGGCGTCCTCCCCTATAAGGACTCCCAGACCTTGTTGGGAGAGGAGAAAAATATGAATCCATAATATGGCTGAACAAATTCTTCCTCGCAACTGAATTCGTGGAATGTTTCAGACGTGAGCAGCTTAATTTTGGTGTGGTCTGGGACAAATTAATATGATTCAAATCCCACCTCACACAGGAAGCGGCTTCTGATGAAGTGGGCGGGGTGAGCACGCTCGCGTCCCTCCGCGGTCTGTCCAGCAGTTGTCTCTATTAAATTTAAATGTGGCTCTTGCTCTCCTTCAGCACGAAAAATGCTTCAAAAGGCGTAAGGAAATCAAGGACAAACTGAAAATGTAACTAAGAAGCCAAACTATGCCAAGTGTTCAGCGGATGATTGTCTGCAACTTCAGGCTGTGTGAATGACAGTGTGTTTTTGTGTGACAGAACAAAAGCTCCTAGAGGGTAGTCCAGCGCATTTGTGTTTGGGGAGTAAAATATATTAAGCATGATGCTCACTCTTCTGGTGTTTCTCACGAAGCCCCTGAGACAGTGAGTCCAACTACGGAGATCTAACAGGAAGAGTCCTTGGCCCCCAGAAGGGGAGCCGGGGTTCACATTAGCACCGAGCAGGCGCTCATGTTTTCCCTTATGAGGGCCTGGTCTCTTTAGCAGGGAAGGGAAATTCCCTACTCATTAACATGAATATTGACATCGTCCTCTTCAGAATTAATTACTTTTGCAAAGCAACAATAATTTCTTTCTTGTTTTCTTTTTGGCAAAGGGGCAAACTTATTTTCACCACTGATGGGCGCAAATTCTCAGTAAAAGCTAATGTGAGTCTTAGATGGACTTTGGGTTTACACACTGTTTGCATGTGCTACCTTATATTTGCAGAAGGGAGTGGAGGGTAGGGGTACTTTTCAACTGTCAATAGCAAATATCACTTTCATTCGGTTTTGAGATGCGTCCCACGATTCTTTTCTCTGCGGGCTTACGTGTGCATGTCACTATGCTGGGTTGTATTCTTGTGACTTCCCCTGAACCCCTGAATCGAGAGTTCTTAAAGCAATGAGAGGAGATGTCAGGCACTTGGGGCGGAATGCCAGATAAGATGCCATTTCTGACTCGGATGCCCGTGGGCTGATGTAAGCATACGAAGTGTGTAAAACTTAGACACTATGAGATGTGGACCAACGCGAGGGGACAAACCATTCTGAGCGATGGTCCCTGAGGCGGTGGAGATGAGTGTGAGAATTCTAGGGTGATACTTCCATTCCCAACTGGAGTTCTCAGGACACCTATATCTTTCCAGATATATCTGCGGTACATTATCCTTCTACTAGAGTACTTCAGTGTTCAAGAATCAGGGTGAGAAAGATAAAATTTAATGTTGCACTTAGGAGCCTTTGAAAAATGCTTGTCAAGAGAAGGTAAAAATTTATGCTTCTTTATTATAAGAATCATAAACAGTTGGAGGAATACCCTTGAGAATTGGTTTACAAATACTTTCCCATTTGGAATGGTCTCCTACCAAAACAAAACAAAACAAAACAAAACAAAAAATGACAAAAGGTTCTATGTGGAATTCCAATATGTGAAATAATGAACTCATATTGAACTGGGGAATATTTGGAATTCCTGGAGTTCCTTGTAGGAATGGTTACTTTAACATGTTTTTAAATTTTTTGCAGAAGAAGTTGTACAGATCATCAAAGGAAACAGACAGTAACTAACACAGAAAACCCAAGATGCTGGGAAAATCGGGCCAGTGTACTAAGACAGCCCCTACTTGACGTACAGATGGAGAACTGGGAAATCGATAGTTTGGAGCGAGTGGCCAAAGGTTACAGAGCTACTTTAGACAGATTCAGGACTCAGATTAAAAATTTCCCTCTACTCTCAGGCTACTAGAATAGCGCTCTCTCTGCAGCCAGGAATGCCTTTGAAATCAGGCGGTATGACACTCTAATCAATTTTAATGATCTAAAGCTTTTAAAAGTTGGTTAACATTTTTACGCCAAGAAACAGTTTCTGTATTGTTCTGTGTCGCTGCTGAACTGATCTTGTTTCTCAGGAGTATTTTCATGTTCACATGTTGATAATCATCGTTCTTTGTATCTATTCAGCCCAATATGCCTGGTTTAAACACCACACATACACTCTGGAATTGGACATAGGACGTGACATCCTGACCAGTAAATCCCTTGAATGAGTGCGTTTTCCCCCTCTGTGCGTGTCTCCTTTTTGTCCATTGTCTGTCTTCTTTTCATGCCCGTCAGGCAGTGGCCATGACTGTGCACTTATAAAGGTCAGTGACCCAGCAGAGAGGGCAGGCCCTGCAGAAGGCCTGTTGATGAAGCATTACAATGTGCTCTGCATTTGTTACTTCTGGGCTTACTCCAAGGGGCAGTCTGCAATTGGGCCCCCACCCGGAACTCTTACGGCATGGACCGTTCCAACTGGGAATCTCTAAACCATAGTCTCAAAATAAGCACCCAATACTTCAAAGTGCACTACATTCTTTTACCTGGCTCTCTTTCTCTTGATTTATCCAGTGTCTTCATTTAAGATGAATTAAAACCATCTTCCCTTATTTACATAAATAGTAAGGGGGGGTCTCTGAGAAATTATTTGCAAAACTGGGAGACCACAGAGTCAGCACTCTGAAATCTTTCAGTTGAGACTTTCAGAAGGCAGAGGTCCCAAGCCTCTGTATTATGTATCACAAATACTAAAGGAGACAACAGACATGGCATTTCCTCTGAGATTGTCTCCTTTCTTTCTTTCTTTGAAGCATCTACATTTTAGCAAAACAATTACAGTCTAAAAGCAGGAACCTATAGTTCAAGAATAAAAAGTTCACCCTCAAATTACAAACCACTGCAGTGTATACTTCAAGGTAAAAATCTGTCAGCTAGGGAAAAGAATGCAAAAATTGCTGGTGTATGTTTTTGTTCCGGTCACACAGGAGGAACTTGTGTCAGAGACATCTTCCTGCACATAAGAGTAACAAATAAAAAAATATGGTCATTTAAACACACCAGAGAACTATCAAAGTAGGAAAGCAATGGGAGGAATTTCATTTTTGAAAATAAGGAACCACAGTGGATAATATCAATGTGTTCACAGATTTTTCCAGAGAAGCTATATAGAACCCTTGCTGGCAACATAGAACCCAAGGAAGAAGCCACAGAGGCCTCACTGACCTGAGGAAGCACAAGATGGTGTTTGGGGCTAACACATTGATTGGAAGTAGAGGGATAAAAATGTTGGAAAGAAGACCACAAAGGGACAAATCAAATTCCCAAACTCATATTCTCTGAAATCGTCAAGTGAGCCCGGAAGTACCCACCATGTTCGGGGGGAACTCCAACCTGACCAGTGGAAAAATGCCCCTAGAAGGCTAAAGGTATAGAGAAGAAATTTTAGCTCCTGTACCTTGCACTTTGAAGATTAAAGTTGGAGGCTTGCTGAATGTCAAGGGTGTAATGATTTTTCAGGAAAGTTCACATTTTATATAATTAGATATCAGATTTAAGTACTTAGAACTAATGACAGAAATGAAAGGAAACTCTGTGATCTGCTGATAATTTATTGCCAGTTACAAAAAATTCAGTATTTCCAGACAAACATTAGAAACTAGAGTGTGCACTGTATTCTTCATAATGTCCAGTATACAATAAAAAAATCACCAGATCTATACTGAACTCGAGTTGGAAGAGGCGAGTCCGATCTCAAAATGGAGGTAAAACCGCTGCCCAGTCGCCCCCAGCTGATTCCGGGGGGAGGAGGGACAAGGTCCAAAGGAACCGGAGCAGTTGAGGAAGCTCTTTATTGGTGGTCTGAGCTTTGAAACTACAGATGATAGTTTAAGAGAACATTTTGAGAAATGGGGCACCCTCACAGATTGTGTGGTAATGAGAGATCCCCAAACAAAACGCTCCAGGGGCTTTGGCTTTGTGACTTACTCTTGTGTTGAAGAGGTGAATGCAGCAATGTGTGCTGGACCACACAGAGTTGATGGGTGGGTAGTGGAAGCGAAGAGAGCTGTTTCTAGAGAGGATTCTGCAAAGCCTGGTGCCCATCTAACAGTGAAGAAGATCTTTGCTGGTGGTATTAAAGAAGATACAGAAGAGTATAATTTGAGAGACTACTTTGAAAAGTATGGCAAGATTGAAATCATAGAAGACATGGAAGACAGGCAGAGTGGGAAAAAGAGAGGATTTGCTTTTGTAACTTTTGATGATCACGACACAGTTGATCAAATTATTGTTCAGAAATACCACACTATGAATGGGCATAATTGTGAAGTGAAAAATGCCCTTTCTAAGCAAGAGATGCAGTCTGCTGGATCACAGAGAGGTCGTGGAGGTGGATCTGGCAACTTTATGGGTCATGGAGGAAACGTTGGAGGTGGTGGTGGGAATTTTGGCCGTGGAGGAAACTTTGGTGGGAGAGGAGGCTATGGTGGAGGAGGTGGTGGCAGCAGAGGTAGTTATGGAGGAGGTGGTGGTGGATGTAATGAATTTGGAGTGATGGTGGAAATTATGGTGGTGGTCCTGGTTACAGTAGTAGAGGAGGCTATGGTGGTGGTGGACCAGGATATGGAAACTAAGGTGGTGGATATAGTAGTAGAGGAGGCTATGGTGGCTACAATGAAGGAGGAAATTTTGGAGGCGGTAACTATGGTGGTGGTGGAAACTATACTGACTTTGGGAATTATAGTGGTCAACAGCAATCAAATTACAGACGCATGAAAGGGGGCAGTTTTGGTGGAAGAAGCTCTGGCAGTCCCTATGGTGGTGGCTATGGATCTGGTGGTGGAAGCGGTGGATATGGTAGCAGAAGGTTTTAAAAAACAGCAGAAAAGGGCTACAGTTCTTAGCGGGAGAGAGAGCGAGGAGTTGTCCAGAAAAGTGCAGGTTACTTTGAGACAGTTATCCCAAATGGGGAACTGTAAAAATCTGCCACAGAAGGAACGATGATCCACAGTCAGAAAAGATACTGCAGCTTAAACAGGAAACCCTTCTGATTCAGGACTGTCATAGCCACAGTTTGCAAAAAGTGCAGCTATTGATTAACGCAATGTAGTGTCAATTAGATGTACATTCCTGAGGTCTTTTATCTGTTGTAGCCTTTTCTTTTTCTTTTCATTACATCAGGTATATTGCCCTGTAAATTGTGGTAGTGGTATTAGGAATAAAAAATTAAGGACTCTAACTTTTCAAAAAAAAAAAAAAGAATTAAAAAAAAATCCCCAGATCTTCGAAGAAACAGGAAAATTTGACCAAATAGTAAATGATTCCAAATGATCCAGATATTGCAATGACTTGAAAGCAGCTCTGTAGATTTTTTTTGATAACTGAAGGTATAAAACTGTCACAATGAGCAAACAGATGGAGAATTGCAACAAAGACATAGAAACTGTAGAAAAGAACCAAATAAAAATACTGAGCTGAAAAGTATAATACTTGAAATAAAATTTACTGGATGAGGTTAAGAGCAATATAAGACTAAAGAGTTCAAAGACATCAGTAGAAACAATACAAGCAACCTGAAGGATATATAAGAAAAAAGTTTTGTGGAAAAATGTGGAAAGAGCTGCAGCATCTTGTGGGAAAATATCAAGCAATTTAAAATGTAAGAAGAGGAAAAAAATTAAACAAAAAATTCACTTCAAATAATAGAAAACTCCCCAAAATTTGATGAAAAAATATCAAGTTATAGATTCAAGAAGCTCAGCAGACCCCAAATAATGTAGATTTTTAAAAAAACCCATCTTTTGGAACAGTGTAGACACATTTTTATCAACCAAAGGCAAGAAAAGTCCCGAGAAGTTGTCAGAGGGAAAATACATTACGTAGGAGGATCAGTGTTATGACTAATCACAGAGTTTTAAGCAGAAACAATGGAGGCAGAAGATAAAGGTATGTGATGGAAGCTGTCCACCCAGAATTGTACATTTAGCAAAAAGCAAAAACAAGCTTCAGAAATCAAGGTAAAAGCTGACCTATTGTGGATGTGTTAAAGGAAACAAATTTGGGTAGAAGAAAATGATAGCGGATAAAAAGGAATAAATGTCATGAATAATTTTAAAAATTATTAGATGAATGAATACATGTAAAATATTATTCATCCAATTAAAAATAGCTTATTACTTAAATAGTATGTATAACATTGTACTGTGATACTTCTAGGGTATGTGGACATATAATATGTTACTGAGAATTAACACAAGTTTACTATTTTGAGGATTTTACATTTTATACCAAGAAAATAACACATTCACTGTAATAAGTCCAGAATTCATATTGTAAAACATACAGCAGTTATTTTAGATGAATAGGAGGTTTTAGTTAAATGCAATTTCTAAAAATGTGATGAACCCAAAATAATTCAGGATAGGAAGAATGGTGAAAAATGATGGGAAAAATAGGAAATAAATAGTAAAATAATAAACATAAATCCAGCTGCATCAATACCCATACTAAATATAAATGGAATAAACACTAAAATAAAAATATTGCCAATGGTATTTATTTGTCTTATTTCTTTTCGTGTATGTTCACAATACAAAATATTTGCATTTGTTTTGGAAAGTTGGTTCTGATACATGCCACGTATTGATAATGTTTGATCTTCTCTCTCCCTCTCCTTACACTTCTTCTTCCTTTTCCTGGATTCCCTTCCCAGATCCAGAAAGTCTGCTTCCCTGTTTTCTAACTTCTTTCCTTTATTTCACTCTTCAATTTCTTTATATTTTGAGTTTCTAATGAAAAGAAACCAAGTGATATTTAAGTTACTTCATTTGACATCACAGACTCAAGATTCATCCATTTCCCTGCCAATGACGTGACTTCATTATTCTTTATGTCTGTTAATATATATTCATCTGTTGGTGGGCATCTAGGTTATTTCCAGAGCCTGGTAGTTCTGAATGGTGCTGCTCTAAACGAGGGAATGCACATATCACTTTAATATAATGTCTTTAGTTCTTTCAGGAAAATACCCAGAACATGAATACCTAAGTCAAATAGAATATCTGTTTTTAGTTATTTAAATAAATCTCTTACTGATTTCCATGATGGATGTATAAGTTTACATTCTCACCAACAACATAAAAGGTTTCTTTTCCACCCACAATCTCACCAGCATTTGTGGCTGCAGTGATATGGAATCTCAGAATTGTTTTGATGTGAGTTTCCCTCTGGCTAAAGATGATGAACATTTTTTTCATACACTTATTGGCCATTTGTATTTCCTTGGAGAAGTGTCTGTTCAGTACCTTTGCTCATTTTTGATAGGGTTGTTCGAGAGAGCTTAATGTATTTGAGTTCTTTATGTAGTCTATGTGTTAGTCCTCAAAAAAAAAGAGTAGCTGGCAAAATTTATTTTCCATTCTATATGTTGTCTTTTCCCACTGTTGATTGTTGTCTTTGGAGTGAAGAAGCTTTTCCGTTGATATAATTCCATTTGCTGACACATGGTATTATTTCTTGTGTTACTGGAGTTCTGTTCAGAAAATCTATGCTGTGCCTGTAATTTCAAGGATTCATCCTATGCTATTATGCAGCACGGGTGTTTTTGTAAAATCTATGTTTTTGATTCATTTTTATTTTATTTTAATACAGGGTGAGAAATAAGGGTCCAGTTTCATCTGTTTGTGGATAGACAATTTTCCCAGCACTGTTGGAGTGTATCTTTTATTCCATGTAAGGTTTTGGGTCCTTTGTCAAAACCCAGATGGCTGAAGGTGATTGGCCTGTCTGTCTTCCCTTCCATTCCATTGGTCTGCATAGTTATTCTTGTACCAGTACCATCCTGTTTTTGTCACTATGGTTTCATAGAATAGTCACATAGTGGACCTTGAGCTCAGTGTGTAGCTCAGGGGAGCCTCAAACTCGCAGCAATCCTCCTGCCTCCTGAAATCCAATGTTTTAATGTCTCTCATTTTGGTCTTTTTGCTCAGGATTGCTTTGTGTATCTAGATCTCTTCTGGTTCCATATGAATTTTAGGATTACTTTCTCCAGTTCTCTGAATATTGCTCTTGTCATCTTAACAGGAATAGCATTAAATCTGTATATCACTTTTGGTACTATGACCATTTTAATGATATTAATTCTGCTTAACAGGAACAGTAGATGTCTTTTTATTTTTTTAATGTCTTCTTCAGGATGCTATCATTTCTATTATAGAGGGTTTTCTTTTTTTTTTTTTTTTTTTTTTTAGTTTCTTTGAGACAGAACCCCCTTTTGTAGTTCAGGGAGGCCTTGAGCTCACTATGTAGCCCAGGAGAGCCTCAAACTCACAGCAATCCTCCTGCCTCTGCCTCCTGAGTGCTGAGATTGCAGGCATGAGCCACCATGCCTGGTACTGTGGTATGTGGTACTGATTGCTGGTGGGTGTAAATCACCAAGCCTGGCATTGTTGTATGTGTTTGCCAAGGATCAAACTTGGGTCCTTGTACTTGTAAGGCAGGTGTCAGAACCACTGAGCTAAATCCCTAGCTATAGAGGTTTTTTACATCCATGGTTAGATTGATTTTTGGCTGTTTAATTTTTCAAAGTTCTCATTAAATGGGATTGCTTGCCCAATTTCTTTATCTGAGGGTTCATTATTGGTGCATAGGCAAGCTATTGACTTTTGTTTGTTGATTTTGTGCCAGATGGTATTTATTTATTTATTTATTTATTTATTGTGGAACTGGGGATTGAACTCAGTGCCTTCATAGTGAGCTAAATCCATAGCCCTTTTAAGTTTTTTGGTTTTGCTGTTGAAATAGGGTCTTGTTAAGTTTCTGTTTTTCTCAGGCTGGTTTCAAACTTGCAGTTCTCCTGCCTCAGCCTCCCAGAGTGCTGGGATTGTAAGTGTGCATCACTCACTATGCCCAGCTCCAAATGGTATTTCAAAAGCAAGAGTCAACGCTATGTACTCTATACAGTGTACCTTAAGTATAAAGATGCAGACCTATGTGGATTTTAAACAAAGGAGTATTTGAATTTAAAGACATTTCATAGTAATAAAAAGGTCAGTTCACCTGTAAGACAAAATAATATGCATATAATTAGTAATAGCATTTCAAAATATAAAATGTAAAAACTGACAGAATTAAAAAGGTAAATAAATAAATACACAGTCATAGTTCAACATCACTCCTCCGTAGTTGATAGAAAAACTAAATAAAAAAATTCGTGATAGAGATTTTTAGCACTATATACCACTCTGATATAACTGATATTTATAGAATCATGTATCAAATTATATGCATGGAAATAATAAAAATAAGAGTTAGAATAAAGATCAATGTAGTGGTTGGTACCTCATTTTATAAATTAAATTTATTTTACAAGTTTGGGGAAAATTCCCAATGCGGAGTTTGTAAACTGAACAAAAATTTTGTCGAATGTTTTTGTTTGTGAACGAAAGCATTCGTGAGCTGAGGTATTACTGTGTCCTTAATCAGTGGGAAACCAGAATAACACAAATTAAAACTGTAACAATATATCATTTCATGCCAAATGGCAGTGAGGCGGGATGACTCGACATTTGTCACAGTACTGGAGTAAATATCAAATGGTGCTATCTATGTGGAATACTGTTTGATAATTTCTTACCAATACGAATGGCCATATCTAGTAAGTAACTCTACTCCTAGGCCCTTACCCAAAGGAGATGAAAACATATTTGCAGAAAAATATGAATGAGAATAGTAATAGAAATTAAATTGTTTTCAGAAGAGGATATATAAGGGGATTTGGAGGGCCACACAAAATCCATTATATTTACCAAAAAACGTGGAATTTATTGCACACAAGTATTATAGCCTTCATTGTGTATTAATTTGATTCCCTCCAAGCCACAAAACAAACAAATCTTATGAATGTCCCTTCTTTCACCCAAGAAAAAGGAACGATTCCGTGAAATTTTGGTAGGAAGAGGCGGACATTGCCTTGAAATGAAGACCCGCAAGCCCCTGTGACTTCATCACTCTTGTCTGTCTTGTGGAAATAATGTTTTCCATTTCATGTGAAAGGTTAAGAAAAGCTAAACTAACAAGTGACAGGAGTGTAATTTCCCGGAGTCTTGGAGACAATTTGGCAGTGCCTCTTCACGTTCTTATGCTTGTCCCTCGGACCTAACAGCACCCTTGTTGAAACCTGTCCTGCAGAAACATTCACACCGAATGCATGAGGACCGGGGCGCAGGGACCTCACCGCAGCTCGGCCTGCAGCCAGAGGAAACCGGGTACAGCTCCGCGTCTGTGGCGGGGAGAGCACGAAACCACTGGGGCGCAGCTGCTGGAGACAGGAGAGACACGAACTGTGTAAGACGTTTGGAGAAAGGAGCGGACTGCAGTGTGGAATGTCTTCCCACGGTTTTAGAAATAACTTTTTCCTTTCTTCCTTTCCTTCTCTTCACAGACACAGACATGTTCCGTAGGACACGCGTTGTACTATGACTCGAGTCAACACGGGAGAGAAAGTGTGCGGGGCAGGGAGGGAAACTTTGGTCTTCAAAAGTCTGCAGATGCTTTATTGCTTGACTTTGCTTCTCCGTGAATGCGTGGTTCTTCTGTAAAAAAAGGAGGGAGGAAAAAAAAAAGAGAGAGAGAGAAAAGGAGGAAAAAGGAAGCAAGGAAGTAAAACAGGTGGAGGGACAGAAGGGAAGGAAGGTTGGTTTTCCACTAGCTGCCTGTCCTTGGGCAAATTAATTATATTTCCTGAATTTCAGTTTCTTCATTTGGAAAACAGCTATAGTCACAGTAGTAGTAGTAGTAGTAGTAGTAGTAATCATCATCATAATAATAGTAATAATAATAATAAAATTTCCGTTTTGCAGGCCTGCTGGGTGGACTGGCCCACAGTAGGTGCTCAATTATTATTCTAGTCAATGGAATACCCTAAGATAACACCAAACACTAGAGTAACAGAGCAATTTGTATCTTTTTCCTTCCAGTCATATCTTTGTACTTCAAGGTTGGATCTCCTCACAACAGGCTTCTGTGAAGAGTTTTTTTTTTAAAAAAAGATAACTCCACAGTCGCTCACAGCTACCTTCGGGGTGGAGACTCGTTCTGTCCTCGGGGCGAGCAGAATCCGCCCTGCCTTCGTGCTCTCTCTGCAGAGGCCCTTGTGCTCCCCGGGGAGTCTCACGCTGGAGGAAACAGGATTCAGCCTCATCAGGAGCGATCTAGAAGAAGAATTTCCTGGCTGATGATTTCCTTCCCTGGAGTCTAAAAATACAATAGTTTTCCATTTGCCAGTTTTCAAGATGAAAGATGTTAGAGTAGACGGCTTTTCAAGATTCCTTTCAATTCTGCAATATTACTTATATCACAGAGCGGTATGTATTAGGTATGCAAATTAAAGAGAGTTTAGAACACTTTAGTATCTTTTTCAAAGCTATAGGAAATTTTTTCTGTGTTGCCTCTATATCTTAAAGGACTTAAGGAATCATACATAACTGCCTTAGCAAGCTAAAAACAATAATAAAAAAGCAGAAAGATTTCGGCAATTATTGCATCATAAAAGATTTGTGTTGCATATTAAAATTACCTACTATAAGGATTGTTTCTTTCATCATTAAATATTTTCACCAAACCTAAAGTGGTATTGGAGCTGAATATAAAATCTAATTAGTTGAATTTAAACTCTTAACCCCACTCTAGGGCAAAGGAGAAGAAATTAAGTAACATTGACCCCTAGCGGATCTTATCTGTTACTGCTACTGTTGACGGACTAAAGTTCTATCTGTCCTCGGTAGCATGCAAGTTGAAGCTGCACTGCGCAGGCCCTGAAAGTTCATTCGTCTTAACCTCACATTAAAAGAAATATTGAAACCTATATTAGTGCTTGGAAGATGTTCTGGGTTTTTTTTCCAGTTTAATTTTTTTGGTGTAAAGGAGTGTGATCTAAATGGTATTGCTTTGGAACACGCCCTGACTTCTTTTGAGAATTACCCGCTTTGGATTTTTGTCATTATTCTTCATGCACTTGAAAGATCATATATTCTCTTTTCTATAGAGGACATTTCTATATGCACTTATCATATTCAGATAGTAATTTGTCCAAATTTCCTGTACTCTAAAGGACTTGGGCGTGCAGAAATTACTTGACTCCGTATACAAAGAACAGTACAGTCTTCATGATTTCGATTTGTCAGCGTCTCGTTGCAATTTTGTCAGAGTTTTGCTTTTGCATAGACCTTTTCCAGTGCACACAAAGTCAGTTGTATCTTCTTAATGAAATGATCCAGATGTTTAATTATATGATTTTCTCCTTATTCCTACGATTATGGTTTGCCTTCGGTTTTCTTTCACCGGATTCTAACATTGCTATTGTTGCTTTCCTTACGAAAGAATTTGGCTGATGTTTCTTGAGTCCCTTCATCATACTGTGCTGTTTTAGTTAAAATATGTCTCTTGAAAGCTCTACATGACTGCTATCAGAAAAAGTCTCAGGCTCGCTTGTAAAATATGAACTTAATTTCTTTACATATACTATGATGACTAATGTACTTAATAATCTACCACTGTATTTGGGGTTTTTAGTTCACCAATTTTTTTATATGATCTGCTGGATTTTTAAAATTCTTTGTTATTTAGAATATACTGGATTATTGGGTTTTGTATTTTCCTTTTCTTTTAATTTTAGGTGATTTTATTAGGAAATCATTGAAATTTATTGGTCAGCCTATGAAGACTTATGTGTCTACCTCTCACCTTTATGAAATTTTGATAAATATGCCATGGTACTCTATTTCAGACTTTTATAATAAGAAAAAATATGCAGATGGAGTTGAAGCCCCAATGTTTCTTTCTTAATATGTTTTTTTTTCTTCAGAGTTAGTCTTGACTGTAAATCTAATTATATGCATGTTTTGAGCCAGGGAGTTAGTTCAGTGGTTCTGGCATCTGCCTGGCAAGCACAAGGTCCTGAGTTTGATCTCCATTATCAAATATTACAGTGCTGAACATAGTGGCTCACACCTGTAATTCCAGCACTCAGGAGGCAGAGGCAGGAGGATTGCTGTGAGTTTGAGGCTAGCCTGAGCTACATAGCTAGTTCAGGTTGAAGTATAAAGCAAGACCCTGTCTCAAAAAACTTTAAAAAAAATAAATAAATAAAAATAAAACTATGCATATTTTAAATTGTGTTCTATATTTTCTTGTTAAACAATGTGTTTCAATATTTTAAAAAGTTATTTTCTATCTCTTGAATTAACATTATGGTTTTGACATTCCTTTTTGTTGATTCATGTACCTCTGGGTTATCATTTTAACTTTTGTGGAGTAGTATTTCATTTACATGTGTGGATTTTTATATCCATGAAACTTCCTGCTCATTCTTCTGTTGATAGTTTTGCTCCAAGTTTTCCTGGGTCAAACAATATTAGCATAATGTTCTTTTACATTTCTCTTTCAGCACACAAGAAAATTCATCTACAGCAACTTTTTATGACCCCCTACAGTAACTTTGAAAAACAATATACTCTTGTGCATTTTTAAAGATAACTAAAATACTCATTTTAATTTAATAGTGGGAAATTATGCCATTTGGGGATAATTGTAAATATTAATTTTTAAAATACAACAGTTCAAATGTCGATTCAGGTTGACCAGCAGCATGGTGAATATAAAGAAAGTGTATTTCAATCAGAAATCTAAAGTTCCCCATTGTTCCAATTTATTCTTTTTTTTTTCAAAGTAAGAGCAAAGTTTTTTTGCAGAAGAAAGAGAGTGGGGGACCCCTAGCTGATAACCCTCTTTTTGATTCTTGAGCTCACATTTCCTATCCTCTCCACAGTTTTACCCTAATGCACTTTAATGTTTGAAAATATTTGCTCTATGTGACTGCTCTATTCTATTCTATCCTATTCTATTCAACAAAATATAAATCACAATTTAAAAATCATTTCTTCTCTTTGAATGTTACATTTCATTCTGTATTGAGTTATTAACATGATTAGTAGTAACACAAAATTGGTCAAAGTAATATAATTATTTGGTAAAGTTATTAAGAATAAACATAATTTTATTAGAAGTATAGCTGAGCTATTTTTCACAATTAGTTTGTACATCCATGGATCAATAGTTATTACTAGAAAGACAAGTGTGGCATCAGTTCTATTCCTGCTTTTTTTATTTTGAGACAGCGTCTCACTTTGTAGTTCAAGCTGGCCATGAACTCACTCTGTAGCCCAGGCAAACTTCGAAGTCAGAGCAATTCTCCTGCCTCTGCCTCCTGAGTGCTAGGATTACAGGTGTGAGTCACCACTCGTAGCATTGTTGTATGTGGTTACTGGGAATCAAACTTGGGACCTTGTGCTTGCAGGGCAGGTTCCAGAACCACTGAGCTAAATCTCTGGACCCATTCCTGCTTTTTAATGTTGTAGCTACATATGCAAGAGATCTTGTTTGCTTCGTGAGAATGGATGTGTTCTGTTGAGTTGGTCAATTACTTGAACTCATAATGAGTTACACTGTTAAAACTTACCATAAAATTATGTTAATAATTTTTGAACTGACAACTGTATTAACTCTGCCTTCAATTTCATTATAAACAAAGATTTGGGAACAACCGGCTTGAGAAATATTTTGCCATACAGACCATGTAGCCATCTGTTCTCTCAGTTTCTGGGAAGCACTGGGTACCAAAGAGGGTCTAGACGTCCAAGGGAAGAAGTCTTCGCTACACCTCGAGCTTGTGCTGGGAGCTGCTTCGTTTCAGTTCCACTCAAGTTGTTGGAAATGGCAACTCCACATTTAATTCTCAAAGTTAGTTCTCATTGTCAAACCCATCGGCCAAATCAAACTTTTGAAAAAAATGTCATTATTTTAAAGATTCAAATAAATGTGTGAGTACATATTTTGAAATATGTTAAAAACACCAGTGAGTAATAAAAATGTATCTGGTAAGATAGAGCAACGAGAACTTAAGGCACAGGTAGAGTGTTCTACCTCTGAGATAACTTACTCATTTTATAAAGCCACAAATTAAGCTGGAAAATAACAATGTTTCACTTAATTTGAAATACGCAATATAATTTTTGACATATACCCCAAATTAAACACTATTTGCCAAACAAGAAGTAAGAAGGACACCAGAATTTTATTATTTTTTAAAAATGTGCTTATGGGAGAGTGTACTGAACACTGTCCGGGAGAACTTGGGTGTCGCAGTCAGGCTTGGCAAGGGAAGTAGACTTAACAGAGGACACAAAATTAATAGATTATTTTAGAATAGTCACCCAAAGGTGTGGGTGTAGCACAGGAGACCCAGCTTCCAGGAGGAGCACAGGAGACCCAGCTTCCAGGAGGAGCACAGGAGACCCAGCTGCCCACTAGAGACCCATAGAATCCAGCCAAGGGCCTGGGTCTCAGAACAATGACACACATCGGTCCAGCTCCAGGCCCAAGTTCAAGTCAGTGTCTTCCATGAGTCCAGCCAGTGGCCTAGAGCCCACAGCGATGTCTCACCCAACTCCATACTGAGGATCTGCTCTGGGAAGGCGCAGAGGCCAGTGGCAGAAGCCAGAAAACCCGCATGCACCAGTGGGATGAAGGATTTGGGCGCTGGCCTGAGGGATCTACGCTGGAGCCAGGAGATGACGCTCTCAGTGAAGACCAGGGCTCCCCCTGGGGGAAACAGCAGCTGTTCCCGGTGATAGTGAGATCCGACAATGAGAGCAGCCAAGTTTGCTTTGGGAAAACCAGCCACGAGAAGCTTCTCCAAGAAAACCAACAGCCAGCAATCTTCCCTTTGAGTCCTCTTGGTATGTGACTGGTGACAATCCTCAGCCCAGTGGGCGCTCCAAGTTGACCATTAGCTCATCCACCACTTTCAAGGGATGATTAAGAATCACGGAAGAATCAGAAATGACTGTAGTATTACACTTGGCATCATAATCAATCATTTTCTACCTATTTATTTAAACACAAGAGTGTTACTAATATAAACATGTTGGATCACAATTTATTGGGAATAGACATGCACACATTTTATTGGGTGACAGTATCTTATAAAACTTACATAATTGCTCCCATACAAGATTGCAGTCATTGGTAGAAAAAACTCATAAATGAAAAAATATGGTTTAACTGCCTCATGGAATATATTTACTAACTATGTTATTTATTGTTGAACAAAAAATGGCAAAATCTCTATGTTGCGAGCATCCGGCAAGTGTTAAGGGATCTATTTCCAGTATGCACCCTTTAGGGAAGCAGTATAATTCTCCTCATTTTATAGCAGAAGAAACTGAGACAGAGAAGAATCCTAAACACACACACAGACAGAGAGAGGCAGAGTAGGTAAACAACACACATTCAACCTGAAAGACATCCATAAAATTTTGTCCCTCTTCTTTTCCCCCCTCCTTTCTCTCACTCTCTCTCTCTCTCTCTCTCTCTCTGTCAACTGAACTCATATCATCACTCAGGCTACTCAAGTGTTCCATGCTGAGTTTCACCTATGACCTTTTTGGTTTATTTTGTGATAGTCTCCCTCATGTACCCAGCCTGGACTCAAATTTAAGCTTCCCACATAACTGGGATTATTGGCCTGTGTCACTGTGCGTGGTTCCAGAACTCCTCCCGTCTCTTTTATGCATCAGTGTCACTAAGTTGGTCTGCCTCAGTTGTCCAGAGGTTCATTTTGTTTCGATAAAGCCACCTCCTGGGTTTGGGAGACTAGTAGATGAAAGAGTTGATTATATTTCAACATGTGAAAAGCTCTCAGCGATCCTGATTTCCTAAGAACCCTCTCCTGGCTGCTCCTGTGGCACGGTTCCTCAAGACGAGTTTTGATAATAAGAGAAGTCTCCGGAGATAGGTCACTAAGTGAATGTAAGCCTTCTTATCTTCTCATATTACATCATTTTTTCATTCACAGCATCTCAGCTTACGTCAGAATGTCCTTTTCCTAACAGCTTCTTTCACTATCTTAAAAGAAATATATACAAGGCATAATAGACCCTTATATAGCATTTGTAGCATCAGTCAGTTAACCAAGAAAGAACCATGATTTCAAATTTCCTCTCTTCTTGGGGACTCTGAAATTAATCTGGTACAGGAACCACAAAAAAGTTCAGAATGAATGGAGACAAATGTTTGTATCAGTCTGCATAGGCAATTTGTTCTGCAGTAACAAATAGCTTCCTAATTTTTGTGGACTAAAACAGTAAGGTTTAGTGATTTCTTGTCATACACGTTGTCTTGGATTAACTGAAGGCTTTGTTTTTTGAAGGAGTTTTTCAGTAAAGGACTGCAAAGTTGAGGAAAAATATGGAGATGGCACCAGGAGGGAATTTCCTGTAAACTTTCACAATATTGGGGACTGCTCCCTAGATTATGCACAACACAAGTTGTAAGCAGTGCAGCCTGTGAAGTTAGCCGTCAATTGTTTCATATTTTAAAAAAATTCAACATTTTACTGGTATATTATGTATATACATCATGATTGCTCTCAACAATGAGAATCTGTACCAGTATATGACAACTTAATTCTCATTTATTCCCATCCCCTTTACCTGCTCTATGACCTCCACCCCTTTAATACAAAAGCGTTGTTTCTTTTCTTTATCATCTCATTATTTTACCCCTTGTTATTTACCCTTACATTCCATTTCCCTTTGAATGTTTTCTGTTTCACAGTTGTTTCATTTTAAGAAGAGTCTGACTGAATCTTACGTGACTCGTAGAAGTATTTCCTACGTGCTATGGAGGTGTGCAGATTAGCATCAACTTCCCACTAATGGCCACAGTGGAGACCAGAGAAGTGGCTTGTGAAGCTGGGGGCTCAACCTGCCATAGCACAGTGGCTGGGGTTGGACTAACTCGCACCCAAATTCTATCCCCACAACTAAAACCTTAACTAGAAGGACAGGGTTCTAATTATGACTCTATTTAGTTTGTTCTGTTCTTAATTCCAAAATTCATCTTTTCCTTTACAAGCGTTACCTGCATTAGTATCCATAGCAACTACACAGCTGCACATTCTCTCACTGTGTTCCCCTTTACCTCAATCTGCTTATCAATAAAAATCAGAGGCTTGGACTAGCCAGAGTATTTCCTGCTTGACCAATAGCAAATATGGTATTAGTTGCTTGAATAGTGGCTGTCTTGGCTCCTCACTTTTTTTTTTTTAAATTCTATCTTGAGTCTTTCTTCAGTCCTGTGTTGTCTACTGGGAAGGAGACTGGAACCTATGGCAGAGTCTCTAAGCATAGTATACATATACTTAATCAGATACTTTCAGATTTTAAAAATGGTTGTAAAGATAATACCTATGTAACTCCTAGCTAAATCTCGAGTAGAACATTTCAAACCCAGAAAGCTGAAGGTCTTTTCCCAATCTTTGTCAAACTTCATAGGAGGGGAATTTGGCCATAATGATAGTAATTTACTTGCTTTCTGTTACTCTTTTTCCCACCCATGTAAAGAATATAGTTTTGGAGCCGGGGTTTAGCTCAGTGGTTCTGGTGCCTGCCTTTCAAGTGCAAGGGCCCCGGTTTGATCCCCGTATCCACATTCAACAATACTGGGTCTGATGACTCATGCCCATCAGCAATCAGTACCACATACCATGGGCCTGGGCGTGGTGGCTCACACCTGCAATCCCATCACTCAAGAGGCAGAGGCAGGAGGATTGCTGTGAGTTCGAGGCTGAGCTCAGGGCCAGCCTGAACTACAAAGTGAGAACTGTCTCAAAAAAAGAATATAGTTTGTTTTTCTTGTCTTAAATATATTTAGTAGATGTGAAGTCTTAAGATGTATTCTTTGTTGTAAAAACAATTCTTTTTTTACTCAATATAATGTCAGAAAGGTTTATGCTACAATAAATATAGCTTTTAAAAATATATAAAATGTATCCATTATTGATTAGCATTTGGGTTCTTTTTTGATTTGGGCAAGTAGGAATTATACTGTCAGGAGAATGAGTCTCATTTACAAAGATTTTGCCTTCAGGAGGTATTTGTCAGTATTTAGAGAATTTTCTGGTCTGTAACATTTGGCAAGTACTACTGGCATCTAGTGGGTTAAGGCTGGGAAGCCGTAAACATGGTACAGTGCACAGGATACGCAGTACAGCAAAGAATGATCACATCTGTAATTTTTTAAAATCCCCAGTCCATCAACCCCTCCTCTCAGTTACAGGTTTAAGAGTTAAACTGCTGGATCAAGACTTCTTTTCAAACTTGTCCAGAGTTATCATTCTGTTTTCCAGAGTGGTTGTCCCAACCTACATTACCATAAACAGAGTATGAGGCTTTCTGATGCTCTATAGTTGCATCAACTGAGAATTATCAGGCTTAATTTTTCTATCAGTCTATTCAATTTCTTCCACTTGATTGAGTTTATTGGTACTTTTTAGATATGCATTACGATCACATTCATCATTGAGAATTTGCACCTCTACACTTACCTTGCTTCTCATTTTTCCCATTCCCCTGCCTTGCCTACAGAGCCTCAGGCCCTGTGTACATAATCTTTGTTTAAATGTTTTTGTTTTCAAATCTTCAAAATCTTTCTTTCCCTTTATTTTCCCTACTCTTCCTTTCTCTTTTTCTTTTGAACATTTTCTTTTTATTTCCCAATATCTTTTATACATTCTGGACCTCACTTATATTTTGTTTCTCATACTAGAGAAACAATACAGTATTTACAGATGTGCATCCTATTTATTTCACTTATGAGCATGATCTCAGGATGCATCCATTTAAGTATAAATGACTAATTTTTCATTCTTTATGACTGAGTAATATTCTATTGCAGTCAATTATATACAAATAAGGGTTTAATTAGCATTTTCTTATCAACTAGTAGGGTTAATCATCCTTTCAAACCTTTATTTGACAAATGTGTTCAAGTTGCTTTTTGGCTTTTTTGTTTGGCTTGTCTGCCTTGTATTCATTTCTTTGTAGATTCAAATTTAAATAAATAATCTGTTTTCAAGACTATTGCTTATTACATGCTCCTAATATCTTTTCTGTGGCTTGTCTTTGTATCTTTATATGATACATTTAATACACAGAATTCCCTAATTTTGAATAATCAATATTTTTCTTTTAGTTAATGCATTTTACCAGTTGCTGTAAAATTCTTATGTTCCTCTGGGCCGGGGATTTAGCTCAGTGGTTCCGGCGCCTGTCTCACAAGCGCAAGGGCCCGGGTTCGATTCCCCGGTACCCACATACCATACTGGGCGTGGAGACTCATGCCCAGCAGCAACCAGTACCACATACCACGGTGCTGGGCTTGGTGGCTCACGCCTGTAATCCCAGCTCAGAATCATGATGATTGTTCTAAAATCTCTATCATTTTACTCTTTTTATTTAGATCTTGAAGTCACCCTGAAGTGTTTTGTGTTGAATGAGGTCAGTTTTACTTTTTCCACATGGTTACCATATTGACCCTTCATGACTTACTGGATAATTGGTTTGGCTGCGCTGCCACGTGTGGGTGAGGGTCATCTGGGCTGCCGAGTCCTACTGTCCTACTGGTCCATTCTGCAGATTGGGCTCGCTCATAAATCCCTTGAGACTTATGGAGCTTCTTAGGGAGAGAGGCTGGGATCATCAGCTGTGAGAGGGAGGAGGAGAAGCAAGACTGTGCACAAGGAGAATCTGGCAGGCTTGTCAGTGTCCACAAAAGGGTATTTTCCCTCCATAATCGAGATTACCCAGGGCTCTTCCAAGAGATGATAGTCTGGCTGGAGGGAGGAGAAGAGAGTACCTCAGGGCCCTTTAGTCTTGCTGGGCCAGCTGCTGAGATGGGTCTGACCCCGGGATACCCATTTCAGGGAGCGGTCTGACTTCTAATAGCCATCATTTTAATCTGGGCGTGGGTCATGGGGCCTCTTATCATGACGGTTTTTATCGCAGTCCCTTTTAAGGTAGTCTTAGCTTCCACAGCGGTCACAGTTGAGTTTAGTTAGTTGTTCTTAGAGCTTGAAGAATCAGACTTAGCATCTGTTCTTTTTTAGACCACAACCAAGGCCACAACTTTTTCTTGGTCTCTTTGTTTTCTTCCTTTGATTTCCTCTTGGCTTCAACTATAAAATACTGAGGCGTCAATTCTCACTAACGTTTCAGGTGAACTATTTGGAGCAAAAGCCATTTTTTTTGCAGCTTTTTCCTAATATGTCAGACTGATAGGTAATGAATGTCTTTAAGAATAATCTGCCTTATGCTGAATCTGGAGCCAGGGATATATGTTTTATCAGTGTTTATTATAAATGATCTAAGAAGGTTGGGAAGAGGCCATCTTTCTCCTGTTGAGCAACTGACAATTTAAGCCCTTCAATTTAAAATAATTGAAGGGCTTAGTTCTTGTCCTTCTTAAACCTTTAATACATTTCTTACTCTAATCCATACCTGGCAGGTAGGCCAGTATGGATCTTGTGTAGGGACTGCTTGGGTTCCATCAGGAACTTGCTGTTCCCCTGCCTGTGTGTCTTTTGCCTTTCTGAAATTAACATGATACTTATCTCCAAATGTAACAGCAGCTTGTCATAGATACGTATGAATTACAAAACTGAATCAAGCACATATAAAAATTTAAAATAAACCAATGCCAAGACATAATTAAAAGCCTACCAACAAAGAAAAGCCCAGGTCCTAATGGGTTCACTGGTAAATTCTACAAAAGTTTGGAGAAGATTGAGTGCCATTATTTCTCAAACTCTTTGATGAAACTGAAGGGGAAGCAATACTCCCAAATTCATTCTTGGAAGCAACCATTGCTCTGATACCAGAGCCAGGGAAGGACTGGCTTCGCAACAAAATTCTGGTAAATCGAATGCAGCAAATCATCAAGAAGGTTAAACATCATGAAAAAGTAAGATTCATCCCAGGGATGCAGGGATGGTTCAACATGTGTAAATCAATAAATGTTATAACCTCTACTAACAGAACCAAGGAAAAACACCATATGATCCTCCCAATAGATGTATAACAATCATATGTTTTTGGAAATGAACTTCTTTTTCTTCTGTTTTCTGGAAGAGATTGCATAGAATTGGCATAAGCTCTGCTTTAATTCTTTGCCATGGTAGAATTCTCCAGTAAAACTACTTCAACCTGGAGACTTTACTTAAAATTAAAAATTAAAATTCAGTTACCTTATGAGTAATAAAACAAATGATCTATTTCTTATTGGGTCAGTCATAGTAATTTGGGATTTTCTAAGATTTGCCATCTTCATCTGTTATTATATTTATGTATATAGAGTTTTAAAAATGTTTTCTCATCTTTTGATGTCTTAAGAGTCATTTCTGTTACTGACAGGTCTCTCTCTGATAGTCTTGCTAGATGTTTGTGTGTTATAAATCTTTTCTAATAATTGGCTTTTATAAAATTGATTTCCTCCATTGTTATTTTGAATTTAATATCAATGATTTCTACTTTTATCTTTAAATATGGTATGTCTTTGTGTGGTTTTATTTGAATTTGTCTGGATGGAGTATAATTAAATTTTTGAATCTGTAATTTTTATGCTTTTTGTCATATTTTTTTCTTCTATACTTTTTCACTTCTGCATTCTTGCTTTATCTTTAGATTCTTACCAAATGTACACACATACACACACACACACACACACACACTTTCTTTGGTAAAGCTATGGTCCCCCAGGTGCCTACATCTGCAGTTTTTAAAGTCTATTTTCACTTCATTTTTCAGACTGAGTGATTGACATTATTTTTTTCTTCCAGTTCACTAGCTTTTCATGTCCTTAATTCTATCCACTGACTTTTCTATTTCAATTTTTGTTTTAGAACTTCAGTTCTAAAACTTCCACCACATTCTTCATATTTCCTATATCATGAGATATTCCACCCTTTCCCCTTTTCTAGAAGCATCTTTGCAGATCCTTATGAAACATTTTTATGATCGATGTTTAAAATTCTGTGTAAAATAATTTGAACACTTTCTGTATCTCACAAGTTTTGAAATGTAGTATTTTAACTTTTACTTAGCTATAAACACAATTTTTCTTCATGCTTTTCTCCTTAAATTATATTTTTTCTTTTATAAATTTCTAAATATATAGGTTTTTTTCTTTTCTTTTCCTTTTTTTTTTTCCAATACTGAGGGTTGAATGAAGGGCCTTTTCATGCTAATCAAGCTACTGAGCTATAGTATCTTCAGCTCTTTTTGTTTATTTTGACTCAGTGTCTTGAAGTATCTCAGGCTATTCTTGAACTTGGGAACTTCCTGCCTTGGCATCCTAGCTGGGACTAAAAATGCCATCATATAGTATTTATAATCTATACAATACATAAATTATAGGCATACTTTTAATTTAGAAATTATAATCATCCACATGAACTTTATTGCACTGTAGTCAGAAAATATCTCTAATATACTTACTATTTGAAGTTGATAAAAAGCTTTTCCCTAAATAATAAATTACTATGAACTCAACAAAATTCTAGCTGCCTTTACAAATATGGCATCTTTGCTATAACTCCATATATAAGGTATTGATTTAACTAATTATTTTATAATCCTAGCCTCAATATCAGAAAATAGAATCAGAAATGGGCAACAATATATTTTCATAGTTTTGGACCAGGGCTCTTTAAAATCTTGAGCCCTTAATCATGGGTCACCTGAATAGATCCACTCTCTGAAACATCACTTATAGGGTTTATTGACATTATGCCAATTGAGTCAGATGAGTGTGGCAGACCTACTACATTGAAGGCTTGATATGAAATCAGCGTCCCAGAGAATGGCTACTAAACCCTACAAAGGTTCAGGGATCTGATGCATGAGTCAGCATTGTAAAAATCTGCTTATGGGAGAATGCAAACTGCAAGACTGTTTATTAAAGTTAGACTATTGTAGTATGTAATGCAGTTGAAATAAGTTAAAAGAACATTATTGCTGCTTTTCTCTCTGTCATTTTTAATTGTTTATCCTGTGTGTGGATTTGTCCACAAACTTGAAATTCTAAAACCCTGCTGCAGATTACAGAATATATTGATGTGAAAATGGGTAAATAGTTTATATTTGTGAATAATTCCTGACTGAATTCCTTTTTCACTGCTGAGACAAAACACCTGACATCCACAAGTTAAATGAAGAAATAAACTAACGCTAAAGCAGGGCTGCATGGCAGAGACACATTGCAGAGGAGAAACAGTCCAAGGCAGGGTAGGCACAAGGCAGCAAGCAGCAAGCAGCGGGCGGCAGCAGCATGGAACCTGTCCTTTCCTTTTATCTCATCACACCCTTCACCTCAGTATCTCACACCCTAGATGTGGCCCACCTGTGAGTGCATGAAGCTTTCGGGGCTTTCAGACACAGGCCGTAACAGTTAGTTTTTTTGTTTTATATAATCCTTACTACTCTTTCTAGTCATTAACTTGGAGAAATAAATCATAACTCTGTGAAGATCAGCTTATTTCTTCCCCAGGATAGCTGTTTGCTTTTTTTTTTTCTGTATCAAGATTTTGAATCAATGGTAGGTTTTTTTTTTTTTCTTTCAGAAAATGTTTAGAGCTTTCATTGAAACAATGAAGCTCTTACCATGAACATTCAAATCATCTTAGTAAACATGATCCATTTTTATCCTACATTTGAAATGTTTACTTGTGTTTGGTGTTTGTGAAAGCCGTGGGAATGCACCTTGCAGACTTCTAACTGGAGAGTTTAATTGATCAATGGCTGCACGTGCTGGGCTCTGAAATCCACCTGAGAATTTGTAATGAGGCCACCCATTCTTGAGTTTCTAAGCCAAAGACTGATCACAATAATATACTAAGAAAGGGTGGTTTGGGAGACAGAACTCCTTTGATGGTTGACGTTTTGTTCCTAGATGTATTAGTCAGTGTTCTCCAGAGAAACAGAATGAACACTTTGTGCTCTCTCTCTATCTCTTCTTCTCTCTCCTAATCTATATCTATCTATATCTACGTATCAATAGTTAGTGACAAAAATGTACAGACATTCCAAGTGAAGAGTAGAAATAATGATGCCTACAGGATCCCCAATTTTCTCTCCAAGGCTTTCTCCATAATAACATTCTTTGTTTGCTGTTTTTATTTCCAGCGATCAAACCCAGAGCCCCACACATGCCAGGCATCTTTGCCTATTTATTCTTTTTTTTTGACATCTGCTTTTACGTGGATGTGGATTGACAGAATTTTAAAAAATTCTTGTGAAAAGGAGAGACAAAATATTAGCCATAGAATATTATTATGGCTTCCCCAAGGGAATAGAATATAACATATAAATATAAAACAACAACAACAACAACAACAGAAACATCAGTATAAGAGAAAGCACTTGAACTACCTTGGATTAAACTCTTACCATTGCCCACCTTGGAAAATTTGCATACTACATTCATATACATCTGAAAACTTTCCGTGTGGTGTAAGGATGTGTTATCTGCTTCTGCCCCTTTCTTGGAAGCATAAAGTTAAACTTCTGTAAGTTGGAAGCAGGTAGATGTTAGGAATGACAACTAAAAAAAGACAAAATTTAATTGGTTTTAAAGCACACATCTATAGAGTATCTTCTTTTGAAGACAATACAATTGCGTTACTGAAAAACAGAAAGGGACTAGATAAATGGATAAAGATCACTCCTGCATTAAGCTGATGTTATCATCACTTTGAGATAATGAAAATAATTTACTTTTTAAGTTCATGCCCATTACATTTCAAGTTTACGTGGTGTTGGCTATGGTTGTAGAAATTACAATTTCAGGGATAAGGCACTGGGCGTCTTTATTTTTTTCTATGGATGGCTCTCTTTTCTG
This sequence comes from Petromus typicus, assembly GCA_004026965.1. Classification (NCBI taxonomy): domain Eukaryota; kingdom Metazoa; phylum Chordata; class Mammalia; order Rodentia; family Petromuridae; genus Petromus; species Petromus typicus. The sequence goes on from PVIR01007269.1 coordinate 30,249, forward strand.
TACTCTGCTGGCTTTTATGGACTCTGTCTCCCTGGTTCTCTAGCTTCTGGTTGAATTTGGGTCAGTGAGGAGCATAGGCAGGAAACTGGAGGGAAAAGAGTGAAGTCGTTACGGACTCCTCCAGGGCTTTTTTCTTTCAAGATACCTCAGGGCAGCTGCTTCTCACAACTGACTCCTATTAGACAGGTTTTTTCCCCCAGAAAAGTCTTTCTTCCTTTTGTGAAAAGTGCTCTTCTCTTGCTCCTTGATGTGTAATGAGGGTAGGGTCTCCTGATAGTACTAGCTAGTCCCACCTCGATGATTTATCCCTTGAAATTTCTCTATCCTGTATCTATGCTTTTGCAAATGATTCCTTTAATAAACTCTCTTCAAATGATTCCCTTGCATTTGACATTATTCTGTGGTGCTGGAAACTGAATCCAGAAGTTCATGCAAGCTAGGGACATACTTTACAGTTGACCTACATCCTCAGCCCAAATGACTCATTTTTAAAATTTAAATCTTTATGGATATATTATATATACACATCACAATCACATTCAACATTGAGAATTTGTACCAGTGTATGACATGACTTAATTCTCATTTTTCCCATTTCCTTATCTAATCTAACTCCCCATATACATAAACTTTGTTTCCTACTTTTTTACCATCACATGTTTCTTTCCCCTCTTTACAGTCCATTTCCCTTTGAATATTTTCTAATTTCACAATATCTATCATACATTCTAGAACTCATTTACATCTTCAGTTTCTCATACCAGAGAGAAGATATTTACACATGTGTCTTATTTGTTCTACTGATGTGTATGTCCTTACTGCACTCATTTGAGTATAAATGACTCAAATTTATCATTCTTTATGGCAGAGTAATACTCCATTTTATGTTATCTGTTTCTTATCAAGACTTTAAGTTTTGATCCCCATCCCAAATGAACTACTAGCATGCCTATATTTATAGTAATTATCCAGAGATGATGATAACATCTCACTTAGGGTAAGTTTCTGGATTTTCTGGAAGAGATTCCCTTTTCACTATGTAAACAAAGGGTCCTTTTGACTTGCTTAGGTGTTTTCAGAGGTAACAAAGGAATGTCAAGCTACACAGTTGTAATATAAAGTGAAATTTGTCTATATTACAATGATGGTACACATATATATTGAACTCTTAAAATATAAAAAAGAATATAGGGTAGTACACATATTTTAATTCGAGATGAGCTTCTTGATAATATAGCAAGTGAAAAACTTATACATATTTCATTGCATAAGAACTCATAGCACATTCTAAGTTGCATGGCAGAAAGAATTATGGAGGAGTAAGGGTTGTAAAAATAACGAAAGAATCTTCCAGCTTTTAGACAAATGAGTTATTCTATGCAAAAGAAAGTGATCTTCTCATTGCTATTAATTTCTGAGTTTATTCTTTATTAAAACCCACATTTCAAATAAATAAATATTACATGATGGTACATCTAATTCCAACTAGGAAGCCAAGGCAGGAAGTTCTCAGGTTCAAGGTTAGCTTGGGATACTTAGCAAGGACCATAAGTCAAAATAAACAAAAAGAGTTGAAGATACTGTCATTCACTAGCTTGATCAGCATGCACAAGTTTGTAAGAGAAAATTTAATGTTCTTTATGTAAGGTTGAAAATCCACAGGCTGAATCTCTAAAATTTCTTTTTTTTTAAATTTTATCTTTATTGGTACATTAAATATATACATCATGATTGCACTCCATAATGGGGATTTGTACCAGTATAAGACACAACTTAATTCTCATTTTTTCCCATAGCCCTACCCACCCTACCACCCCCCCATATACATAAAATTTGTTTCCTTACTTTTTTGTTACAATCTCAACATCTTTTTTTTTTTTTTTTTGAGACAGGGTCTCGCTTTGTGGTTCAGGCTGGCCCTGAGCTCAGCCTCAAACTCACATCACAGCAATCCTCCTGCCTCTGCCTCCTGAGTGCTGGGATTACAGGCGTGAGCCACCACGCCCAGCACTGTGGTATGTGGTACTGGTTGCTGCTGGGCGTGAGTCTCCACACCCAGTATTGTATGTGGTTACTGGGGATCGAACCCAGGACCTTGTGCTTGCAAGACAGGCGCCGGAACCACTGAGCTAACTCCCTGGCCCCCAATCTCAACATTTTAAAATTTCTATTTTAAAATATGAGTCTTAGATCTAAAAAAAAAAAAAAAAAAATTAAGTAGTACTAGGCCCACATTCTAGGAGACAGAAAGACCAGGCTCTTACACAATTTCAATGTCATAAGCAAGAAGGCCCCCAATGGAAAATCCTAGATAAAAGGAAACCTTTTCTATGCTTCTTCCACTTCTAAGCTGACCCAAGAAAGCAGGACTGATGGGTATTGTGATTTTTTCATTGATTCCGTATTCTATGAATAAATTATTACTTTCAGCTCGTCCGTATAAACGAAGCAAAAGTTCCCGGACTTCTTGCTTTTTCCAGACATCACCACTTTGCCACAAAGAATTAATATCAGATATCTGTCTAAAGTATTGATCAATTTTTCCTTTGTGGACAAGTCTGTTAATATTGTTACCTTTTCCAAGAAAGAAATATGCAATTGGTTGCTTTGTACGATGCATATGTTTATATTGTCCCTTGAAAGAGTTTTCCAGTGATTGAGCATATTTTTCCATTTGTTTAGAATCTTGATCAAGTTTTTGGTTTTCTGGCCAGAATAAGAGTGAAGCTAGGAAATAAGGTTCTGAAAATCTATGAGTTGTTCCTATTTGTTGTAAGATGTCTCTAAGCTGATCTTTCAGTATTTTAACTGGCTTCACAGATTTGGAGGAAGGTTTAATACATGAGAGGATGATGTTGGCTAAGATGAAGTTTTGCTTTTCCTTTAACTGCATTCTGCCCGTGTACTGCTCAAGGAGAAAAGTGTATTTGCTCACTATGTATTCCATGGTGTTTACAACATCTTCCTGATTTTTGATGAGATATTCTAAAAGCCCAGAAATCTTGTCTGCTTTTAAAGCTTCTAGGCTTCTCCGAGTCCTTTCTACTTGAAGTGACAAACTGAGTTTTGATTCGTGATCTCTGTTCTGTGGTTCTTCTGAGGGACCAAATATATCTATGTATTTCTTAAAATGTACAGCCACCTTTCCCCGAGTTTTGGCCTCTTCATTTTGCTTAATGTTATTCCTGGGTTTTAGGAGGACAAAGTAATCATCAAAAAAATCAAAAGACTTTTTCAAAGAAGACTGCAAAGTTGTTAGATAAGGAATAAATTTCTTGAGGGCTGACTTAAATTCACTTAGATCGCCTGGAATGTCACTAGTTCCTGATATAAAATTGATCATAGCTTTTCTGCATAGTTCGTTTTGTTTGTCAAAAAAAGGAACCAGCTGGAGAATCTGGATTGTGTACAGCCCCACTTCAATCTCCCCTAGGTAGCCAGATATGTTGTACGTGTCATACCTTCTTTTTGACTTTTGACTCAGCCTTTCCTTCACTTCATATTCTCTGTCTTCACTTTGCTGTTGACATTCTTTGAATGCCTCTGAAGCATGTTCTGCTAATTCCAAAAGATCAGTTAGATCATCAACTGAAATGTCCCTGTTTCTTTCAGAGGCTTCTATCCACCATCTTATTTTACTTTTATACACTTGGCCCAGTGTGTCTGAGATGTAAGAGTTGTCAGGTTCTATCTTTTTTGCCTTTTTTGCCCAATCAAGAGCATTGCTAAAGTCTTTCTCTCTAATGTAGAAATGTCTTGCCAAGGCTTGACAGATGAATGCGTTTGGTTTGAATCTCTCGATACCTTGGTACAACACTTTTTTAACTGCCTCATTTCCTTCATCTGTATGTAACGCTTCAATGAATGGGGAAAACCAGGTTCCTATTTCACCTTCAGGTTCATTCCGCTGCCTTATGAGCAACAGTGTTTGCATATCTTGTAAAAACTTACTTCTTCCCAAACCAGTATCATAGAACAAATTTTCTGCTAGCATATCCAGCACAATTTGACTTTTATCCACATCATAGCTTTTCTTCAGTTCTCTTAGAGAGACACTTGCAATCAAAGGGTGAATGATGCGCACTCCAAAGTAGGTTCCACATTCCACTACCTCTGTTTTTATTAGGATTGTAGAATAGGTTCCCATATTGTCTTCAAACTTTTCTTTTCCCCAGAAAGCTCTCTTGTTTGCAATTCCTAAGTACAGCTCACACTGGGATAGTGAAATGTTGCTATGGGGCACATATGAATTAAGAATAGCCAGAAAAGAAAAAAGCTTTGCTTCCTTTGTGAACTTATTATGCCCTTTCAGAATATTCTTGACCACCTTTTCAATGTACTCTTTGTTAAAATTTGTTTTCATGATCATAAAGGAATAAAAATCTTCAAAGTTTTTATGCTGTTCTTTAATTTCTTCCAATTTAAGCTCAAATTGCTTCTGTTCTTTGGAGGTCAATTTTTGCTCTAGGGCAACACTATCTGGAGTCATTGCACTTCTTTCAGGATTTTGTGATCTTGTGCAATTTAGTATGATCACTAAAGGTTTTTCATATCGAATATATTTTTGAGCTACAGCTTTTTGAATGGCACTCTGTAGAAGATAGACATTATCTTGTTCTTCAAAATCATCAACAAGGAGCAGTACAGGTAAGTACTCCAGACTGTTTTCTGATCCATAGGTGATTAAATCGATCACTTGTTTTCCAATTTCTGTAAAATCCACCATCTTGTTTTTTAGTACAGCACATCTAAATTTCTTCCTTAGTTCCCAGAGAATATGCATGGCCAAGGTAGTCCCCCCACAGCCTGGATGATGAAACAAATGAATAATTTTGGCACATATTGGTTTAGAAGAACATGCACAGTTTTGAATCATTTCCATAAGTTTTTCATATTTGGCTCTTTTGACAAAAAGCGAGGAATAATATTCAGAAAAGTAGAAATTCCACCACGACACTCTGCCACCTCGATAGAAGTCTTTTTCTTTCAATGCCCTGAATTCCAATAATTTATTTTCATCTTTGTGTAAGAGGGTACCCTCACACTCATTGACACAGAGAATTTCCAGAGCAGTCATATCTTCTTCTTTCTTCAGAACAACGTTAGATGAACAAATACATGGCAAAAGTCTCTCTGAAGACTGAGTTACAGATTTCAGTTTAAGAATAGTGCCATTTATCTGTTCGAGATTTAAAGCAGAAATACATTTATCTGCTAGCTCATCTTGCTTATTTGTTAATCTTGCTTCAAGTAGATCTCGCCATCCCTGACATATGTTTGACTGTACACAAATACACAGTATGTTTTCCATTCCTTTGAGATCTTGGTAAAAGGTACAGAAAGTCTCAATGAGGGGATCCCTTGGGTCATCCACAGACGACAGTAACAGAAATACCACCAAGAACTTCCCTCTGGGCATTATGTCTTCACGTGTAAGAAATGAAATCAGTTTCCTGACTTCAGAAGCTCTTTCTTTTTGCCAGGCAGCTGGATCTAAGGGTTCGTATTTTTCACTCTCAAGGTCTGACCTGCCGTTACAGAAAATCCAGCTGGGCTTCTGGTAAAGATTCAGACTAGCAATCTTCTCATTTAATGGGGTTTTTTCTTCTATGAACTGACTTGGATCATATTGGCTTGCTGCTCGGCTCTCTTTGAAAGCTTTGAGAACACCATTTGTCTTCGAGTCAGGATCAAACTCTAGCACAGCGAACAATTTAATTTCCTTTAGGAAATCTAAGTGTGTCACTTGATCTGGATGGCATTTGTTTGTTATAAGAATGTACCAATCGTAATATGAATTATCTAGTAAATCTTGATTTCCTGTCAACAGGGTAACTAACTTTGATCCTTCGCTATTGTTTTGATTTGATTTTTGTTTGCATTTTTCTTCTTCTTCTTTCCTAGATGCTGCTAGTGCTTTTAAATTTAACTGAAAAGTTTTCAAATCATTTGCTTTGTTTATGATGTTCTTAGATTGGGGCCCATCTCGCACATAGACTGAGTACTCCGAACTTTGTTGCCATGTTTCATTGACGCGGTTTTGCATTTTGATCCGGAAATAGTCACGTTTACATTCAGAGTACTGTGGAACAACATCCACTTCAACAACAAATTTGTCAGATACAATACTATTTGGCAGTAAAACTTGTACAAATCTTGGCTGCCGGATGCATTGTTTTGCTTGTGGGACCTGATGTGATTCAAAATACCGAGGGATCATGCAGTTGAAGTGGCTGATTAGGGCGTCTTTGGTGACCCTGGTGAGTTTCACGCCCACAATTTGTCCATGGGGTTTGTCTTGCACTCCAAAATGGATCGTGCCATTCGTACGTGAATTCATACAAGCTGAAGCAAAACGGAAGGTTTCATTGCTAAATTTCATCTTAATGTCCTCTTCTGTGGCGGTCTCTGTATTTGTCAGGGCTTTGAACTCATGTACTGGATCAATAAGATTGTATGGTCCTGTTTCAGGTTGTAAGATGCAATGCAGTTTATAACGATATGGATCATTGAATGTATTAAAGGGAAACGGGATACATATTGGTTGTGTTGCGTCATTGGGTGGATTTTCCGTAAGTCTGTTTTTTGGTGATTCAGATTCCTTTGCCACTGGATTCATTTTAGAAACGTTATCCATATCTGACATTGTTTTGTCTTTTTGTCTTTTCTTTGAAGTCTCTCTCTCTTCCTTTTGCGTCAAAGGTTGAGATTTCTTTTTAGGAACACTTTTACTGCCTTTCTGTACCTTGGAGGTCTGAGGAAGATCTTTAGAGGATGTCTTCTGTAGTTCATTGAAGAGTCCCAATATTTGGATAGCTGGTCCATGTTTTATCCCCATATCAAGCAGATCTCTTTTATTTAGCCACTTCAATGTTGCTCCACACACATCTTGTGCAATTAAAATGTCCCTGTATTTCTGATCAATCGCATGACTCTCTAGCCACGTGTTTAAGTCTTCTTTTGTCCAGTCGTCAGTATTTTCTGGAAGGTTTAGTTGCTCTGCCATTATGACACCTGTATATCAGAAAAGAAAAATGATTTGATATTTTATAGGTAAAATTTTAAAGCAATTAATTTGGGGTAGGTTTATAATCATGTGTTGCAAATATTTTAAAAAGTTCCTAATCTGATTTTTGTGTGTGCCCTCCCAGAAAAACAGTATCAAATACAAACACAAACATTTTTCTCTCACATAAATGCTAGCAAACTATGTACAATTCTCATTACCTTGCTTTTTTCACTACCAATTATATGTTGGGATGCTTTCAATGAAGATATTTAAAGATGTTTCCTCCTTATTTATGGTTGTTTGTTATGATGTATCTTTGCTGGATTATTCACATGTATTCTTTTCTAGGAAATTAAAAAGAATATATGAAACTATAGAAGCAAGTAATTTGTGAAATATGTTAGAATAGAACTAAATAGAGCATAAGGCTATTAAGCATAATTAGGAAAGGAAGGAAGGACCAAATATACATTACATATTCATGACCCACAGGAAGAATTCAATAGTCTGAGGAATTTGTGGGGTCACTCATTGGCAAAACCACTCTGTTCCTTTGTATCCTCTACTCAAGAAACATAAATAAAACCCAAAGTAGCTTATCTGGCTAATTAATGACTTATAGCTGAGGACAAGCACACTTATTTTAACCTCTGGATCTTTTTGAGTAGAAACAAGTATATCAGCTGAACCTTTTTGGACTGACCTGTAAACATATATATGAAGGTAAATTCTCTATAATTTAACCAACTGGCAAAATAACACTATTCAACAATAATAAGTTAGGTATAAAGTAGCAGATCAGAGAGGTCACCAACATTCCCCTGCAAAAAGAAAAATGATTAGAAAAGTTGCAAAATGTAATATGTAATTTTTGTGGTACTAAATGTTGATTACAAGGACAGCCCACCACTAAACTACATTTCCCTCTCCAGCCCTTTTATTGTTTAATTTATTTTATTACTTGTATTTTGAGACAGGATCTCACTCTATTACCTAGGCTGCCTCAGATTTGTGATCATCCTTTCTCAGTCTCCTAAATATCTGAGAATGTGTCCTCCATTCCTGGCTAAAACCTGGAATTCAAAGTCTCACATGCAAAGATCTTCACCTCAAGGTAATATAGGGCAAAGGGAAATGGAGAAGTCTAAAGCTCCATCAGCAGGGCTCTTTGAGATGGTAACCAAAGCAGATCTAGTAAAATGGAAATCAGGACTGATCTCTGAGATGAAAATACATAGTTAACAACAGGATTAATAAAGCTAAAGAGGAAATCAGGGAGCTGATAGAGTCTGAGATAGCAAAAGCAATGGAACCTTCTAAACCACTACAAGTAGAGGTCCAGGTAATCAAGAAAGAAAGTGAAAGTTTATGCAATAGAATGAATATGGGAGAAGACTGAATTTAAGACCTAGAAGACAAAATTGCAGCCAATGAACAGGAAAGGCATAATTTATGGAAAATGGCAAGGGATAATGAGAAATCAATCCAATAACTCCTAGATGATTCAAAGAAGAATAATGTAAGATTGATTGGAGTCGCTGAGGAAGCAGGAGACAATACAAAAGACAAAAACAAAAACAAAACTGTTTACAGAGATAATGACAGAAAACTTCACAGGAAAAGGAAAAGAATTGGACATACAAATATATGAAGCATATAGAACTCCACATAGCCATGAAATGAAAAAATCTGCACCTAGGCATATAATTATAAAGTTCTCAGATATCCAAAAGTGAAAAAAAAATAATGAAATACTGAAAGCAGCCAGAGAAAACAAAACAATTTCATACCAAGGGAAACCCATCAGGATCACAGCAGACTTTTTAACCCAAACACTTATGCAAAGAGAGCCACTGTCACAAAGAGACAGATCAACTAAACAGAAAATCAATAAAGAAATCTTTGAGCTAAACCAAACTCTTCAACAAATGGACTTAATAGATGCCTACAGAATATTTTACCCCCTCAAAGTAGGAATACATATTCTTCCCAGTTGCTCACAGATCATCCTCCAAAACAGATCACATGCTAGTTCATAGAACAGGTTTAAGTAAATGCAAAGGAATTGAAGTTGTCCCCTGCATACTGTTAGACCAAGTACTTTGAAATTGGAGCTGAATAGCAAAAGAAATTCCAGAATCCTCAGAAATACATGGAAATTTAATAACACTCTGCTGAACAGTGGGTCACAAAAGAAATTAAAGAAGAAATTAAACAGTTTTTACATCTAAACAATAACCTCAGAACAACATATAGGAATTTATGGGACACAATGAAAGCAATTCAATGAAGAAAATTCATAGCAATGGACACCTACATCCAGAAAACAGAGCATCCTCAAATAAACTATTTAATGCTGAACCTCAAGCCACTAGACAAAGAGGAGCAAGGCAAACACAGAGCTCATATTAAGTGAGAAATTATAAGGATCAGAGTAGAAACAAATGAAATGGAGAGTAAGAGAATGAGACAAAAATATCAGTGAATCGAAGAGTTGATTCTTCGAAAGGATAAATAAAATTGACAAACCCTTAGCCAACCTTATCAAACAAAGCAAGGAAAAGGCTCATATCTATGCTATTAGGAATGAAAAGGGGAAGTTACTACCAACCCAGAGGAAGTCCAGAGGATTTTGAAAATTTGTACTTCAATAAAATTAAAAATGTAGAAGACATGTATAGATTTCTAGACACAAATGAACTTCCAAATTTGTTTATTTTATTTTATTTTTTTAAAATTTTAAATCTTTATTGGTACATTACATATATGCATCATGATTGCACTCCATAATGGGGATTTGTACTAGTATAAGACACAACTTAATTCTCATTTTTTCCCATAACTCTACCCACCCTACCACCCCCCATATACATAAAATTTGTTTCCTTACTTTTTTGTTACAATCTCATCATTTTCCTCCTTCACCCTATTTTACATTGAGCATTTTCTATTTCACAATATATAACATACAATTCTAGGACTCATTTACATCTTTATCTTCTCATACCAGAGAAAAGATGCGATATGTACCTATCTGTGACCTATTTATTTCTCTTATGAGGATATCCTTAAGGTATGAACCATTTAAGTATAAATGATTCAAACTTATCATTTTTTATGGCAGAGTAATACTCCATTCTGTAGAAGAACCACAGCTTTTTTTATCCAGTCTCCAGTTGATGGACACTTGGGTTGTTTCCAAGATGTAGCAATCACAAATTGGGCTGCTATAAACATGGGTGCACATATGTCACTGTAATGTGAGTCTTTTAATTCTTGTGTGTATATACCTAGCAGGGCAATGGCTGGGTCAAATGGGACCTTCAATTTTAGCTTTTGAGGAATCTCCAAACTGATTTCCACAGGGGTTGTATGAACTTCCAAATTTGAATGAAGATATAGACATGTTCAGCACCCCAGTATCAATCTGTGAAATTGAAAATATAATAAAAAACCTACTGACAAAGAAAAGCACTGGTCCTGATGACTTTACTGCTGAATTTTATAAAACTTTAAAGAAGAGAAAGCATCACTACTTTTCAAACTCTTTGAAACTGAAAGGGAAGCAGTACTCTCAAATTCATTTCTGGAAGCAACTATTACCTTGATTCCAAAAGCAGAAAAAGACCAAACCAAAAAAGAGAACTACTGGCCAATTTCTCTAATGAACATTGATGTAAAAATCCTCAATAATATATAGGTAAACAGAATATAGAGAATCGTCAAGAATATCATACACCCTGGCCAAGTTAGATTCACCCCAGGAATGCAAGAATAGTTCAACATAAGTAAATCAATAAATGTAGTACACTATATTAACAGACTCAAGGACAAAAATCTTATGGTCATCTCCACAGATGCAGAAAAAGTGTTTGACAAAGTACAACACCCATTCATGATCAAAACCTAAAGAAAATCGAAATAGATGGACTGTATTTCAAACTAATAAAAGTTGTTTATGAGAAATCAACAATCAGCATCATAGTTAATGGTTAAAAACTAAAACCTTTCACACTAAAATCAGGATCAAAATAAGAATATCCACTCTCCACTCCTGTTCAAAATAGTGCTGGAAACATTAGTCACAGCAGTTAGGCAAAAAGAAGAAATAAAAGGAATAAAGACAGGAAAAGAAGAAGTTAAACTGTCATCATTTGCTGCTGACATGATACTTTATATAAAGGGTCCTAAAAACTGAACCAAAAAACTTCTAGACTTAATCGCCAAATTTAGTAGCATAGCTGGATATAAGGTCAATGCTCAAAAATCAATAGCCTTTGTGTACACAAACAACAGACCCACTGAGAAAGAAATTGGGGAGCCAATTCCTTTCACAATAGCATCAGAAAAAAATAAAAGAAATATCTAGGAATAAATCTAACAAAGAAGGTGTAAAACCTCTACTCTGAAAACTATAGCACTCTGAAAAAGGAGATAGAAGAAGATATCAGAAAATGGAAAGACATACCTTGCTCCTAGGTAGGAAGAACCAATAATCAGAATGGCTATATTCTCACAACTACTATATAGACTCAACACAATCCCAATTTAAATCCCAACAGTATATTTCAAGAAATGTTGGTGAGGCCGTGAAGAAAAAGGAACTGTTCTTCACTGTTGTTGGGAGTGTAGACTTGTACAACCCCTGTGGAAATCAGTATGGAGATTACTCAAAAAACTAGGATTAGAGGTCCAATTTGACTTTGCTATTCATCTGTTAGGTATATACAGAAAAGAATTAAAGCATTTATATCACAGCGACATATGTGCACCCATGTTTATAGCAGCTCAGCTTGTGATAGCTAAATCTTGCAAACAACCAAAATGTCCATCAACTGGAGACTGGATAAAAAAGATGTGGTTCTTTTATAGAATAGAGTATTACTCTGCCATAAAAAAATGGTAAGATGGATTCATTTATACTCAAATGGGTATACCTTCAGGATAGCCTCATAAATGAAATAAATAGGTTGTGTAAATATTTCTTTGCTATGAGAAAATGAAGATGTAAATGAGTTCTAGAATATATAGTAGATACTGTGAAATAGAAAATATTTAAAAGGAAATGGGGTGTAGGGGTAATTAACAAGGAGAAAAATAACGTGATGGTAATAAAAAGGGAAGCAAAGATTATGTATATAGGTGGTGGGAGGTTGTAGGGTGGGTAAGGGAATGAGAAAAAATGAAAATTAACTTGTTTCATATACTGGTACAAATCCTCAATGTTGAATGTGATTATGATGTGTATATATAATGTACCAATACAGATCTGAATTAAAAAAAGAAGTATTGGCCGGGGAGTTATCTCAGTGGTTCCGGCGCCTGTCTTGTAAGCGCAAGGATCTGGGTTCGATCCCCAGTATCCACATACCATAGTGCACGGGGTGGTGGCTCATGCCTGTAATCCCAGCACTCGGGAGGCAGAGGCAGGAGGATTGCTCTGATGTGAGTTGGAGGCTGAGCTCAGGGCCAGCCTGAACCACAAAGCGACACCCTGTCTCAAAAAATCTAAAAAAAAAAAAATAAAAATAAAAAAAATAAATAAAAAATAAAAAAAGAAGTATTATGTGAACCATTTCTCCACCATTCTTTAAAATCTAAACTTATTATAGTACCTACCAAAGTGTATGTTAAAATGGAGTCATTTTAAAATAAAATATAACTACAAATTAAAATACCACTACTTAATATTGGATAAGAATATCTTAAGACACTATATCATTGCTGGAAAATAGCAACATTGATTATGCCCTAACCAGGCAGTTAGCAGTTCAGGCTATAAAGAGTTAACCACCACAATGGGCTCATTTTCAAAAGTGAATCTGGCTGAATTCTACATGCCAATTTCAGACTAACTCACACCCAAACTTTATCCCCACAACTAAAACCTTATTATAAGGATGATGTTCTAATTACAACCATATATTTTGTCTGTTCTGCTCCTAATTTGAGAATACTTTGTCTTGTCCTTTATGAGACTTGTTTACATTAATTTCCATCGAAACCACACGCAGTCCTGCCCTTGCACATAGCTTGCCATTACCCCAGTTGATGGCCAGTGTCTTTATTGGTTTCACCAGCACTGGTTGTCCTGACACCTCACTTTCTCTCCTAGTTCTGTCTTTCTAGTTTCTCTTTTTTATCCTTTAGGCCTGTGTTGTATATGCAGTAAGATACTGGAACCTAAATATAAGGGACGCTGGGACATTATATAATACCTTTAAATCTGAAAAGTAACATATTTGTGTGCTGTTATTTTAGAGACTGAAACATCACAGAATTTAATAGTAATGAAGTTTTAAAACTTCAGCACTACACGTTAGTGCCACCTATTCTACTTTACAACTGCTAAGGCTTTGTGTGTTAGTTCACTATCAGAAGGACCCATAAAACTTTCAAACCTATTTCTTATTCATCTCATGTCTTAGTTACTTTTCTCTTGCTGCGCAGACAAAATACATAACACTCACAAGGGAAGAAAGGTTTATTTAGCTCACTGTTTGAAGAGGTTTCAGTCTAGAATTGGCTGGCTCTATAAAAATTGTGACTTGGCAGGTGGGTATCATAAAGGAGAACTATCTCATGGAGGGCAGAAGACAGTGAAAGCAAGTAATCAAGGGACAAGTACAGCTTTTTCTCTTCTATCTTGACAGGCTACCTGCCCTAAGGGCTGATACCATCAACATCTTTAATCCTGGTCTCCTTGATCCAGCCAGCTCTGCTAGAGCCCCATCTATGAGTTTTTGGGGGAACCTCTAAACACAAGCCAGAACATCCCTTGTGACTACTGTTTTTGAGTGAGAGTCTAAGAAAATGTTTTATAAATCGTACTTCCAGAACTTGATGTGAAATACTCTTTGCTAATTAGACTCTGTAGAAACTTGGGATGTACCTTCTTATTTTTGTTGGGATGATTAAAATAAAAATATCTCTTATACCATGAATTTGGGTTGTCAGTCTCTGAGTGGCATTTATAACATTGTAGTATTATCAGTAACCTAATAATGCCTTGCTCCATAATTCCTTTCCATTTTTTTTTTTTGAGACAGGTTCTCATTTTTTTTATAGTTCAGCTTGGGCCCGAGCTCAGCCTTGAACTCACAGCAATCCTCCTGCCTCTGCCTTCCAAGTGCTGGGATTACAGGCATGAGCCTCCATGGCTGGCACTGTGGAATATGGTACTGATTGCTGATGGGTATGAGTCTCGATGCCCAGCATTGCTGTATGTGGTTACCAGGGATTGACCCGGGCCCTTGCACTTGCAAGGCAGGCATTGGAACCACTGAGCTAAATCCCTGGCTCATCCTTTCAATTTTTAATTTCAAAAAAGCAGACAGATACCTGGAAAAGATCTATCTTCCTACTATCTATCTTTTATTTTACTCTTCAAATTATATCTATTTTGAGTTTCTCATACAGAAGAAACCACACATATTGAAGCCTGTGTATCAGATTTACTTCACCTAACATTATGCTCCCAAAGTGCACCCATTTTCCTAAAAATCACTCAAATCTATTCAAAATGGAGGAAAGGCAAAAGGAAAAGAGAGGAAAGGGAAATAAAAATAATTAAGATGTGCTCTGCACATACTCCATCTCCTCATGGTGATGTAATAATTGTATACTGCCAAAACATGTACTAATGACAAAGAAAATAAAATGTGCAAAGAACAAAAAAGTTATCCAGAAAAGTTCATTTATACTTTAAAATAAAACACAACGATTCAACAACCTCCTCACATGCACCTCTGATAACATGTTGAGCATAAGCCAACAGGGCTGAGCGGCGGTGCTCACCTCCAAGAGCTACATCCACAGCTCCTGAAGGAGCCAGGCCTCTGCACTAGCATTCTGCTCCTTGCTACAGTATCTCCGTTCACAGGCCATTGGGGTAGCTTTCGTCATTTCTGGCCTGGACTTCAATTAACACTGCTTTCTCCTGACAGAAGTGCATGACTCACTGCCCTGTGTTTAAAAATTAAACTGCATGTGTGGAAACAGCCAGAAGACTATGTTTTAAATATCCTTTAATATCAAGTGAGTGTGTTTAGCACTCAATAATCACAAGCTTCTGAACCATAGTCAGAGACATTTGATATTTTCTATTTGGGTGAAAGCCCACGTTGGCCTGGCCCAAGCACGTGGTCTACTTTCCAGCACCTGTTCCATCATATTTTTCCAACTCTAGTTGATGAAAATACAGAGAAAAAAAAATCCCCAAAAGCAACAACTTCCAAGTCCTTTGAAGAATAACTTCCAAATCTTTTGATGAATGACTTCCTGCATTCAAAAGAAATGACTCAGCCATGGTAAAAAATAACCAGAGAACCAAGAACTTTAACCTATAGGTCTGTTGCTGTTTCCTCCTTCAAGCACCAACAGGGACAAAGCAATAAACAGGGAAAATATATGAGACATAAAAGGACAATACACTGTATCGAACATGGAGTCTTCACACTGGGCTACATCCCTAGCTCTGACCTTTCCTTTCTATCTCTATCTATCTATCTTTCTATCTATATATCATCTATCTATCTATCTATCTATCCATCTATGACAGTGTCTCACTAAACTGCCCAGGCTGGGCTCAAGCTTTTTTTTTTAGGTTTTTTGAGACAGGGTCTCGCTTTGTAGTTCAGGCTGGCCCTGAGCTCAGCCTCAAACTCACTTCACAGCAATCCTCCTGCCTCTGCCTCCTGAGTGCTGGGATTACAGGTGTGAGCCACCAGGCCCGGCACTGTGGTATGTGGTACTGGTTGCTGCTGGGTGTGGGTCTCCACGCCCAGTATTGTTATGTGGTTACCGGGGAATCAAACCCAGGTCCTTGTGCTTGCAAGACAGGCGCCGGAATCACTGAGCTAACTCCCCGGCCCCTGGGCTCAAGCTTTTGATCCTCCTACCTCCCAGAGCCCAGGGATTAAGGGTGTGTGCCACTGTGCCCGGTTTTATATTTGTTTAACACCTCATCCCACATTCTTCTAGCAATACTCATTTGTAGGAAGGATCTCATATCACATATGAATCCAATCTGATATGTCTCAAAAACTCCACTTTGAAAGTACAACTCCTATGTCCACCTCACCCTGAAGGCATCTGATCTCACCGACAAGCACAGCTCACTTGAGTTTCCTCTCAGAATTGTGACTCACGGAGCAGGAACGCCCTGGTGCAGCTGCTGCTGGGTGAGACAGGTTCCCAAGTCCGTCCCAGGGGCTGTTCTCATGTCCTATCGCTTGTCCTGTTTTACGAGGCTGCTTTCCTGGGGTCCCCTTTCCTTCCCCCACCAGCTGGTGCTTCTCAATTTTGCTTACTCCATCCTCATGCCTCCGTGATAGGCCATAAAGGAGGGAGATCAGGAGAGCAGGTGGTGGATTCGATGGACAGGTGATTTATACCTGAACTGCATCTCGTGCATGTGAAAACACAAAGCCAGATTCTCCCATAAGGGTGGTGAGATAAAGAGCTGGTCTTGAATATTTAGGTGAAAAGTAAGGAAATCAAAAGGAGTGACTTTTCACTCTTTTCTCTCCAAAATTACAAATATTTTAGTCATGACTACACAGATTTCACTTTTCTTACACTGGTTCCTCTTAAAGTTTTGGCTTTAGCCTTGATTATTGTGCCTTCAATAAATCATTTACCAATTTTGAAGATACCACCTGCAGAATAAACACCAGAAGAATGAGTTTTTTCCACTGTTCACAGATATTTTTAATATCGATGCTATTTTTTCACACCCGTTGTGTTCCAAAAATGTTTTTTTAAGTAATTAGAAAGTGGAGCAAGATGACAGTTATATTAAAATCCTTAAGGAGAGATATCAGGGGAAGGCTAACCAGGGGTAGGAGGAAAAAAAGGGTATAGAATAAATGTCTAATATAATTAATGTCTAATATAACATTTAAAAAAACATTTTATCTACTTTAAAAAGTTGGCTTGAAAAGTTGTTTCTGAGCTTGTGAGCAACTGATAGATGTGACAATGCTGTTTGGAGGAACGAGCCGGCCTTGTCAATTACGAGGGCCCAGAGCGACATGAGGACCCGGATGTAGAGCGGGGACCAGGAAGGCGTGAAGGATGTTGGGAGCGAGAGATGCGGTGGATGCTTCCCGCTCAGTTCCCCAGAAGCCAAGCAAGTCCTCCCTTGGGGATGAGTTGCTTTTCCTTCTCCAATTACTGCCCACCCCCTTGAGCCCTGGAACTTCTTTTCCTGGCAGTTGGCTAGGCCATCCCTTTCTCCCAGCAGGAGGAAGGCTCCACCTGGCCTTAGCTTTCTGTCCTGTCTTTTGTCTTTCTCCATCTCTCTCCCGGCACAGCCAGTTCTGCATTTCTCAGACGTCGGGTGAACTTTCATTTTTGTTTTCACTCCATTTTTCTCTTTGATCTGTTCCCTCTGCAGTGCCGGTTTGTCCCATACTCGCCCACCCTGCACTTTTCAGATGACCTTTTTGGTTCAGTTATTGTCTTGACTCATTTAATTCTTGGTTGGGGTAGGAATAACCTGGAATATTTTGACTGGTAAGCCATTTCTCAAGAAACTATCCAATAACACAGCCAGAATAAAAAGGAAAACACAATTTTTCACTTAGTCAAGCCCACATATATTTGTAAACTGCAGAGTTAACTGTGGCAGCTTTGGAAAAGGAGCTCTTATTTGGGTATGCAATCCTCCTACACCCTTGCCTTACTTTGCTGACATAAACTTACGATTTTTAGCAGGAAAATAAAGCTGCCATTTTCCCAAGGTCTTCCTGTAGCTGTCTTACAGTCTCTGTCTCTCACAGATTTATCTCATTTGACACTAATATCTGAAAAGCTGTCAGGAGTTCTTTTTTGTAAACTGCTTATTCCTTGGAATAAATGGTGATTAATCTTTGATTAATGTAAACTTTCAAATTTTCATTTTTTATGCCTTGGAGGATTTCATCCATGAAAGTGTCTCTGGTTCTCAAAGATGCAAATTTCTTATGAAATGTTATGACTCATATTCAATTAATACCGAGCAGACTCCTAAAGAAGTGACAAATAGTCTAGAAGTTCCTGCCTTAGAATATTATTAATTTAAGGTATTTTTAAATATTCTAGTTGCAAAGTAGATTCAATACTTTACTGCTGTGAATGCTAAAGATATTAGTAAAGAGATATTGTACTTACCCAGATCTTGAATTTTCTTCTACCTTAAGAGGGAGAAATCCATCTTTGGTGCAGAAAATATCAGATATTTTTGGTTGTTTTTCCTTCTGGGATGTTAGAAAATATTTTCTCCTTTTCTGTTTTAATGCAAGCTTGTGTGCTCGCTACTTCCGGCTCAATGCTAGCTCTAATTGGATTAAAAAAAAATGGGTGCGCCTGATCCTAGTTTGTGAGGAGGAAGAATGTACTAGGACTAGAGTTTAGTTTCGTTTCCCAGCTCTGAGGAGTTTTCTCTGAAATGCTCTTCAGTAGGAGCTATGCCACCTACTGGCTTGTTCGGTCAAAAACCTAACCAGCTCACTTTTCTAGAGCTGCAGGGCTGCAGAGACCCCTATGGTTTTGGCTGTGGGATATTCTGGTTTAATTGCTCCTTTGGGAATACTGCCTCACTTTTCTTCCTTCCTTTCATTAAGATAGTGTTTTAGTTTATTTTCTGTTGCTGTACTGGGTACTCGACTGAGTAGTTTATACAGAAAACAGATTTACTTCTTACTGCTTTTGAGGCTTTGAAGTCCAGGGTTGAGGAGCTACCCCTGGTGAGAGCCTTCTTACTGGTGAGAACTCTTACAGAGTCCCAGAGTGGTCGAGGACATTGCAGTGAGCTAGAGGGAGAGCGAGCTTGCCTAGTCTGTTTCCGCTTCAGCTTACATTGCTGTAGAATTCATGAGAACTCTACACACCTGAGGTATGCCCAGAGGCTCCCCTTCCATATGCCATTAACTCTGAACTTGGGGATTGAGTTTCAACACGAGGGTACCGTAGCTCTTAATGGATGCAATTTACACTTCAATAAAGCTAACATTTTTGTAGCATGTAAATGTTTATTAGTAAAATTTACTTTTGTAATTAATAGTTATAAATGTCTATTATATGTCACCCTAAGAACATGACTGCAAAGGAGTTGTAAGGCATATATATCATTCAAAAATGCTAACTAATAATTTTAACATCTTTAATTGCCTAGAAGTGTCACTTGGAAAATTCATGAAACTTCTCAAAAGAAGAAACTTTTATTTCTGAAACAGAATAAGGAGAAGGAACTTGGTCTAGCACTCATAGCTAGGCCATGATATTTACTATTTTTCTTTTTTTTTGAGACAGGGTCTCACTTTGTAATTCAGGCTGGCACTGAGCTCAATATGTAGCCCAGGCGAGCCTTAGTCTCACAGCAATCCTCCTGCCTCTGCCTCCCGAGTGCTTGGATTACAGGAGTGAGCCACCATGCCTGGCACTGTGGTATGTGGTTACCCGGGATCGAACTTGGAACCTTGTACTTGCAAGGCAGGTGCTGGAACCTCTTAGCTAAATCCCTGGCCCAATATTTACTATTTAAACATTAACATTAACCATATTGCCATGATGACAAAGACATACAATCAATACATACCTATATATGAACGCAGATAAAGACACAAACACTGCCAACCTATAAATACGACCAAAGATCTCCCTATCCTGGCTAAAGTAAGTCATTTGTTCTCCATTATCAATCATAATTGAAGTTTCATTCTGTTCATCTCACTATCTAGGAAAGAGTTCTTGTCCTTCTTTCTGTAGAGCATCCATTCCAGAGCACAGTCTGAATACCTGAACCCTTTTCCTGAGTCACCTAACACAAGCCAGGAGTGACTGACTAGACAGAAATCCCGTAATGAGTCCTTCCGAACACTCTTGGACCGAGACCACCCCTCCCCACTGCTTTCTTCATAATAAGTTAGTAAGTACAACTTTGTTCAATTACAGATATATTTCTGATGATGTTGGGCTGAGGGGCACTAGAATTTCAAGTGTAAATTTTGGTTAGTGTTAAATTATATCCTGATAATTTATACGTACATTTATGGGGTACAAATTGGTACAAATAGCATGTTGAATAAGCCAGGCACTGAAAAGCACATATTCTACTTCTCACATATCTAAAGATGGTATAACAATTGAAGTCACAAGCAATGAGTAGAGCAGCCATTACAGAGGCTGGGTGTAGGCAGAATGGACTGACGTGACCAAAGGGCACAGGAAGGTCATGTTTGTAGAGCTCATTTGTATACGACGGTGAGTGAAGTTAAGCCAGTGCTGTATATTTCAATACATTGCTGAAGCAGGATGTAAAGAAAAACAAGGCTTGGGCAGTCCTGCCCAGACCACCCCCTGCAGCTGTAACTCCTTGTTCTGCTACAGATAAAGACACAACAACCTTCTGTTTACAGAGTCTAGTGAAGACCTGACTTCTCAGGAACCTACCTTCTTCCAAGGATGTCCCCACCCCTGGTAAGAGCAGAGCAAACAGTTACATTCCTGTAAATGAAGTCTTTGCAACATTTAACATTCTGTCATCAAAAACTTCAGGTGAGTTTGACAACTATGTCCTGTAGACAAAGTTCATGATGCCCTGGTCTCTCAAGATTCACAGGGAACAAAATTTTAATAGTGTGTGATGGGCCTAACTTGCTATTTGATTGCTCCTGCAATCTCACTTTCCCACTGTCTTGAGCAGGTAAAAGTAAGGAAGCTAAGACCCGAATTGCTCTATTAATCACTCTTTGATATTCAGGAAACTTAAGGCTTCGTTAGCAAGTACACACTACAACAAGTCACACTTAGTATTTCATTCTTTTTTTGATATCTGGAACTTTTATAATTACATGCCTAGGTGTAGATTTTTTCATGTCACGGACATGTGGAGTTCTGTATGCTTCATATATTTGTATGTCCAATTCTTTTCCTTTTTCTGTGAAGTTTTCTGTCATTATCTCTGTGAATAGTTTTTAAATGTCTTTTTCTATTGTCTCCCACTTCCTCAGTGACTCCAATCAACCTTATGTTATTCTTCTTTGAATCATCTAGGAGTTGTTGGATTGATTTCTCATTATCCCTTGCCATTTTTCATTCTGTATTTGTGAAGTTTTTCAGATATTATTTGTCATGGAAGTATTTTATTTCCCCATCAACGAGTAAAACATTGTAATGAGCTCTTTGATTCTGTAAGAGTAAAACAACTTTACTATGAAAGGAGGAGTCTATTCTCTCTGCAATTAGTGTAAAACTCATTCTCAGTGAGGTGGGGTTAAAGCAGTTAGAAAAAGAAAAACTGAGTGAGTTACTTCCTTCCTCTGTTTAACACTAAAGAGAACTCATTATCCCACAGGACACAAAATAAAATAAACCCCGAGAGATTGTGCTCTAGGCATCAATGCATTGGCAACAAGGGAAATTCAGCAGGAAGGACCTAAAGCCAGCTTTAAAATCTGAAAGCCTATTATTAGGCTCCTCTTTTGTTTTTATCTTTTTCCTGTTGCTGGTGCTACCTTTCCTGTCATCTTCAATAAACTAGCTACTTTCTACTTAATGTACACTTGGAAATTCCTTCCTTATCATACACAAAACCTGAACTATTGTTGGCCCATTCAACTGTAACATCTGTTGAGCCAACTAGGAGGACATTAGCAACCTCAGGAGACCTAACTGGATGCACCAAGGAACTTTACTGCACAGTAGCCCAGACAAACTAAACGTCACAGGCATCTCTATCCTAGAGACCTTTGGACAGCTAAGAAAAGTCGAAACCAGATAACCCAGACAACAAAGAGGGTGACTCCCTTTTCCCTCTAGTGTCCTTTGTATAATAACCAAGACCCTTTGCTCAGTGCCAAGGGTGTCTGAGCTTCCCTAGGGCTCACAGGCTCATGGTGAGTGGCTCCTTTCTACAGGTTTCCTTCTCTTTTTCTGATCCCCTACAACTCGGGCTCTTGACTATGAGAGTGAAGAATTTGTTTAGTGGCTGGCTTTGCACAACTCAGGAAACACAGTTAATCGGTAGAGTATCTTACCACACAGGAGGAGGAGAATTGGTCCTTTGAAATCTCTTGCCACTGCTTCTGCATCTGCCAGGAGCCTGGTCCAGGGAGAGACCTGTTAAAATCCTAGAACCTAATTTTTACTTCTCGTGTCTGCAGATGGGGACAACTTCATCTATTCCTTCTGAGTCCTTGCTCAGATATCTTTTTAACCATTAAAAAGAATTCCACACTAAGATTCTTTAATGAGATCATCTTATATTACTGTGTAGCAAAAAATGATGGAGGTATTTCCATGTGAAAAATGAGTTATGGCCACCCCGTGGGATTTTAAAGTATAATGCCATATTTCAATGATATCTTTGTTATCAAAGAGAATAATGGTCAGAGGTGCCTTATGTTCAAGCATTTATGGCCTGCTATGAGAGACCTGATCTGTACCCAAAGGTCAGGATTCCTCAGAAGCTGGTACTGCAAGATTGTGCATATCAGCTCCTCCTCCTCCTCCTCCTCTTCCTCAGCAACCTGCCCAGACAGTATCCAGATTAAGGAAACTCAATATTTAAACCTATCATGGCTCTGCCTCTTTAAAAAATGCCAAATGGTGATATTATTCCCTGGATGCTAGTTCCTTTTTCACTTACAGATATTCAGCAGTGCAGGAAAAATTAAGTAGAGCCTCTGAGGGTCCTAAAAAGTTTGCTTACAGTTTCCATGCCCTAACAATGGCTTCTGACCTGACCTGGTGGCATGTCCGATTCATCCTCATCTCTTGTTGCATAGTGGTTAAAAAAATTATAAAGGGTGCCAAGCAGGCCAGTGAGAACAGCTTGATAGATTCAGCCTCTGATAACCAGCTAACTACTGTGTTATTTGGCTCTCAAGAGAGGCCTGAATGGAATTTAACACAGAAGGTGGAGCAGACAAGTGAAAGTTATACATCTCCCCAGTTTCCTTTGTCAAGCATGTAGCTATGTCTTACTCAATCCAGTAGGCTGAAGCTAGCTCCATTACCATGGAATGGGCAGATGTGGTCTAGAGTTCTTGGGTACGAGGAGTAATGGACACAAGCATGCATCAGGTAGCAAGTCCCAAGAGGCTGCATTTACTGAAGATCCCCCTGGAAGTTGTGCTCAGGGCAAGTTTGTGCTAACAAAAGATGTGGCACAGGTAGATAAATGGTGCCAGGGTGACAGAAAAGTAAAAGCACTGCACGCTGGTCATAGTATAACTGGCAGTGCAACTTTAAAATTTAACTTTAAAACTTCAAATTTAAGAAATAATTTTTTTAGCAATAAGCAACTCCACCAAACTTCCTCCCCCTGAGCCCATGGCCCGCACTCCTTCCTCACCTCAGTCCAAAAGAAGCGACAGACTATAGCGATGCCAGGCTCAGGGGCCAGGAGCCTGGTTCCCTTTCCATAAGAAGGAGAAGGATGAGGTGAGGAGGACCGGAAGTGAGATAGGGAGCGTGGAGATCTGCCCTCTCCCGGCGCGCTCTCCTCCTCTCTGCTTCTGACTGTAAAGCACTCTTACCCACTTTTAAATGGGGAGATGGTGATTTGGGATGAATGGGTCCCTCAGTCTTCTCAGAGCAAGCTTTGAGTAAGTCTTTGTTCCGTTTTTACCTAAATATTTTTTTTTTTTTGTCACCAGTCACATCAATTCCTTAACTTTGGGGAAAAAAAGGTGAAATTTGACTTCTGATGGTTTTTTCTTGGTGGGAAATATTGTCCTCACAGTAGCTTCTTTCTTTCTTTTTGTCCTTGAGGTCTTGTGTAATAAAGCAGGATAAGATGTAAAAACTGCTGACCAGCTATTTCTAAATTTTGCACAATGGAAAATTGTGTAAGAGTTTTTTTTTTTCTTTAACAAGACCTATAAGTTAAGGCAGAAAAAAGTTTTAGGAAACTGAAACTCTCATGAATTAGACAATAAATGTTTGTATTATGTTATATCCTATGCAGTTGTTTATTGTTTAAATGATAAGTTAAAATGAGCACTCAGTATCTTTAAAAAAAGCATAAACCAAGCACCTTTTTCTTCACATTACTTTGAATGTTTTGAAAATGTTAGAGTGGTGTCTTCAGTTGAAATTAAGATTTTTGCTTGTGTTAGCAAATCAGGATTGTATTTTCTATTTTTAAAAATTATTTTATTGATACATTTTATATATACATTATGATCACATTCAACATTGAGGATTTGTGCCAGTACATCACACATATTAATTCTCATTTTCCCCATTCCCCTGCCTTCCCTACAACTCCCACCCTTATGTACATAAGCTTTGTTTCCTTTTTTTACCATTGAATTTTTCCTTTCTCTTCTTTACTTATGACTACCTCCTTTCTCTTTTTCTTTTGAACATTTTCTTCCTATTTCACAATACCTATCATACATTTTAGAACTCATTTACACCTTCAGTTTCTCATACTAGAGAAATGATATGGTATTTACACATCTGTGTCCTATTTATTTCACTTATGAATATGTCCTCAAAGTATATCCTTTTGAGTATAAATGATTCTAATTTGTCATTCTTTATGGCAGAATAACACTCAATTTTATTTAAAAAATCCCCCCCACATCTTTTATATCCAGTCTCCTGTTGAAGGGAGTTTGGGCTATTTTCAACATTTAGCTATTACAATCTGATCTTCCATAGACATGAATGCGTGTATATTGCTGTGGTGTGATTCTTTTAATTCTCTCATGTGTATACCTACAAGGAGAATAGCAGGAGGCTTTCAGTCCTACTTTTTCAAGGCATCTCCACACTGATCTCCACAGTGGCTGCACCAGTCTACATTCCCACCAATAGTGGAGAAGGGTTTTTTTTTTTTCCCCCCCGCAGCCCTTTTAGCATTTGTTGTTGGTTGGTTTCATGAAAGCAGCCATTCTTTGTGGAGTGAGATGAAATCTCAGTGTTGTTTTCATCTGCATCTCTCAAATGACCAGTGATGTTGAACATTTCTTCATATGCTTCTTAGCTGCTTTTACATCTTCATCTGAAATGTGTCTGTTCATTTCAGATGCTCATTTTTGAACTGAGTCTTCAAATTGCTAGGGCCTGATTTTTAAATGTTCTTTATATATTCTAGATAGTAGTCTTTTGTCTGAGGAGAAGCTGGTAAATTATTTCCCAACTTGTAGGTTGTCTTTTCACTCTGATGGAGATTTCTCTTGCTATGCAGATTTTTAGTAATATGAGATCTCACCTGTTTATTCTCTCTATTAGTTCCTGTGCTGCAGAGATTTTGTTCATAAAGTCTTTCCTTATGCTAATGTCCAGGACTATATTTTAGATGTTTGATATAAGGAAAAATTTCAGTTTTAAAAGGTTATTAGAAAAGATTACAGTATATAAAGGAAATGTAATTAAGGATTTTGAGTTTGTTAAGATCTTATAGGCTTGGGAATCAGAGTCAGTTGAATACTGAGATAATGTAAATACAGTACTGGGTAAGCATTCTCTTATTTAAAAGTTTAGACTGTTTATCTTCTCAGAAAATGTTATGTAAAAATGGTCAGTATAAATGCTGCTTCTAGTATTGGTAAAGAAGTTCCTAAGATGAAATATTTTTCTAAAAATTGGTTAAAAGAGTTATGGTTTATAGAAGAATGGCTTTTAAGCTTCTAACAGTCTAAGGAAAAAAAATGCAAATATTGCTTTTAGTGAGTAGTAGGTAAAGGTCTGCCTCTTTCGCACCTCTGTTGCTTTCTCTATCATGACTGCATCCGTTTCCGGATTGGTTTATTTCAACACGTTCTCAGGGCTGCTTTCTTACACAAGACTGGTTTACAGCGCTTGATATGGGTGGAGTCCAGATGCCCCACCCCCAGCCCGCATGTGGTCATAGACTCGATCTAGTGTGTGAAGCTGGAATTGATTCATGACGCACCGCTGGGCTGAAGGACATAGAGTTACGAGTGTTTCCCACCCTAAATAGCCTGACTAAGGTAAAATGAGGGGGAGACACTGATAAGTCTTCTCTCTCTTGTTAGCATCGCTGCCCTGGAGGCGCCATGTTGTTTCTTCTCTGTGGTGCTTGCTTGCCATCCCAGCCTCTGAACCAGCTGCTTATTGGCTGAAACCTCTATGAACTGTAGGCCAGATGGACCCCTTTCCCTCTGAGTTTCAGGTACTTTGTCTCAGGAATGAGACAAAAAGCAAAGCAGTAGGACTGCTACGAGTTCAAGGGTAGCCTGGGCTGCACAGTCAGTTCAAGGCCAGCCTTTACTACACAGTGAGACCCTGTTTCATAGCCAAAACGAATAAATAAACACAAAAGAAAGTTCTTTTGCCTATAATTCTGGTTACTGAAACTACTATTATCTTATTTCCTAATTTAAAAAAAACGTAATTGTGCTGGTATAATGGAGTTCATGGTGACTGTTGTCTTAACATGTTATAAAAAATACTGAATAGTTTTGCAAAACTGCTACTTTGTATATTTCTCATAGTCATATAATTGTCAAAAGCCTGTACTTCTTGGTCAGTAAAAGAAGGTTTTGTTAAACAATGTATGTTTTTAGCTTGAGAGGGGAAATGCAAAAAAAGAGACAGGATGTATCATGTACAGATGCAAATTCCCTACAATGAGTCTTATCATTATGCTTAAAATGTACCAACAAATGCTTTGCTATAAAACGTTTATGTTCTTAGTAAAATAAACATTAATTTTTTTCACATTTACTAAAAAGTATTTACAGTTCTGTATGTTTATCTATGAAATAAAAAAAGATGATACAAGCTACCATTCTTAGTTTTGGCATTAGTAAATTGTGTTTTATCCCAAATGGTAATGCTGTTGGGTAGTTTCTTTAGAAATGGATCATCAATAAAAGGAATTCCAGATGCTTCTTGCCTTGAAGAGAGAATTGGATGATACAAGCCAAAAATGGTGCCAAAAATCTTATTTGAATAATGAATAATGAATAGGTATTGGAGAAAACAACTCTGCAGGGAAAACTTAGACAAAAGAGAGGAAAAAGAAAATAAAAGGAAAAATAAAAATATACATTATCTCCAGGAAATGAAACATGGGCTATCATGAGAAGTCATGTTAATGGACTCCTTGTGGCTTCTGTGTGTCCTTATTTGAAATCCACATCTTATGTGAGCCTGAAAGAAGTTCTACATAGAGGATCTTGGGAATTATTTGGTATTGTCCTGGGATCTTGGAACTGACAGATCCCTCTCGTTTCCCCAGCCAGCTTGGCCATGCTCTATCTCTTGTATCATTTCTTCCTGAGAGACATAAATCTCATAAATCCTTATGAGGTGCCAAAGGAGTAGAGATCCCTGTCTTATACAGCTTCTCCAAGCTGGAAGGGGCTGTATACACTATGGATTATGTATTCTTCAACTGTCTTGGGGTGTCATGGCTGGTGGCTGGATTGAAGAAAGAAAAATTTGTCAGAAAATAAAGAGAAAAGAGTTAGTGATGATCAAGCTGCCTGTCTGATGAAAGAAAGAAACTTTACTCTTAGTCAGAATGTGATGAATAGGTCAGATTTCCATGTTACCTGTAGAGAATAATTTATGCTAGAGACATATACTGGATAAATTATCAAGAGTCTAAGAGACATGGCCTTAGCACGATTTCATTTACTTATCTGTAGCACCACTGGGGCCTAGTTTTTTGAAGATAAATCTCATGTCTTCCAGGGGCTTACAGGAATAGCTTTTCTCCTTTGAGTGATTTTGTTTAGATAGTTCAGATTGGACTAACTTTCATCTGGAAGATGAATCCAATTATCTCTCTCTGCCATCTTGACTCTAGACGGTGTCCAAGGATCACTGAAAGGGGCCTTCCCAGTTTGGCTTTCATTCATCTTCTGGTATTCTTTCTCTCAAAATTTTACAAGTACTCATTCTCCAGGATGAAAACCAGAGTGGTCCTTCTGGAGCTGGCAAGACTCTATTCCCATACATTTGGGTAGCTTGCTGTAACTTTATCCAGATTGATAAGATGCTGCAAGGGTCCTTTAATCTCTGCGTTTACGATATCAGAAGGCAGGAAAGTCCTTCTGTATAACATCGCTAATGGGCTCAAACTTAGTCAAGTTTTGGGCATGTTGTAGACCCTCATGAGATCTATTTGCAGGAAGCAGAGCCAGAACTCGGACGTTTCTTAGAAAAGTTTTTCCAGAGCTTGATTTAGGATCTGGTTGGTTCTCTTTACTTTTCCATCGAGGCCACCAGGGATTTGCTATTCCCTGAGTTATTTGGGAGGTAAAGCAAGATCCATTATCACCCTGGAAAAATTGAAAATGATTTCTTTGAGAAGCTTTGACTACTTCAGTAGCTGTTTCTGAATGGGTGGGAAAGGCTTCAATCCAGACCATAAAGGTGTAAGTTAGAGCCAACATCTTTAAATACTCTACATGATGAGATATGGTTATAATCTAATTGCCTGGCCTCTGCAGGATTATGTCCCTCCTTTCTGTAAAGTTCTAAAAAAAGGAGCAAAGTGGGCAATATTTGCAGATCCATTGGCTGTTTGTTATTCCTACTCCTATGAAAATTTGAGTGACAGTTTCCAAGGTAGCATCATCCCCACACGGAAGGAACCATGAAGTGTTTTTATAGCCTTCCATTGTATCCCTTAGAGAAAAACTAGCTTCTTTCTGAAGTAACGCCGGAGTTCTTTTTCAATTATTCCTTATTCTAAGGTTCATTTATTCTCTTGGGAGGTATAGCCTGTTTTTATTTGTTCCTTAGGAATTAAGAACATCTCAGAGTCAAAAGAGGCTGTAGGGCTGCCTTTTGTACCTCACTATCAACCTTTTGATTTCCCAAGGAGAACTCAGACATGTCATGTCCCTTTGGTGTTCTTTCTTTTTTTTTTTTTTTTTTTTTGGTTTTTTGAGACAGGGTCTCGCTTTTTTGTGGTTCAGGCTGGCCCTGAGCTCAGCCTTGAACTCACATCACAGCAATCCTCCTGCCTCTGCCTCCCGAGTGCTGGGATTACAGGCATGAGCCACCACGCCCGGCACTGTGGTATGCGGTACTGGTTGCTGCTGGTCGTGAGTCTCCACACCCAGTATTGTTATGTGGTTACTGGGGATCGAACGCGGGTCCTTGCACTTGCGAGACAGGTGTTGGAACCACTGAGCTATATCCCCAGCCCTCCCTCTGGTGTTCTTCATAGTGCATGCTTGTGACTTGTCTGCGGATATGAACTGCCTCTAGGAATTGCAGAATTTCCCATCTGTGTTTTATAAATGATTTTTTATTTGTCAGTAAGCCTCTTTCTTTCCAGATTACACCATCAGAAAGGCATATAGTTATCTTTTCCTAACAGTGATGCTCAAGTAAAAGCCACCAACTTTGTCTTTTGAGCAAAGGTACCTGGGGGATGCGGTTCAGCTTCAGTGATCTGTTGTGAGCTGATGACTATATTACATGCATTTCAATGGTCTTTTTGGACAAAGCTACTTCCACCAGTGAAGTGTAACTCCTGACGATCTTGGAGGGGCAGGTCAATGATGTCCTGCTGGGAAACTGCTTGTTCACTACAGTAGCTAAGCCTAGGGCCTGTAGGCATCACAGAAGCAGAATTAACAGTAGTGCATGTTTTGTAATAACCCCAGGAGTGTCAAAGCACAGCCCGATATAAGTAAAATCCATAAATAACCACAAATAACCCTTGGTCTCCAGAATAGCTCTAATATGATGGGAAGTCAGAACTTCCAGGATCTATATCAAAGTTAACTTTGTAGCTTCTTTTGTTAGTACAGGTGTAGCTGCTATTGCGTTCACTCAGGGTGGCCATCAGGTAGCCATCCCATCTAATTTGAAAAGTATGTCCCTGGGCAGAGTTCTTGACCTAGCCTTTGAGTGAAGATCTCCAAAGCAATTCCTCCTTTTTTTCTGAATTGTAGAGAAAGAAGAGTTTCTAAGGATTGCCAGTGCTGCAGCCTGAATAAGGGCATGCTTTATTTTCCCAAAGGAGTCGTCAGGGAGTCAGTTGTGGGAAAACTGTCCAAGTACATTGTTTTTATTTTGTAATGTGATTTTCCCATTTAAAAGCAAATAGAAACTGAGCATAGGGATGTAGGGGAATAAAGAAGAATGCATCTAAGACTGGGAACCAATTAGCATTCCCTGGAATTTGGGAGATGATTGTATAAGGATCTGCTGCTAGAGAAGAGGTGGGAATAATGGCCTTGTCGATGAAGCAGAGATATTCTGCCATCCCATACTTTCCCAAGCTCTTCATGACGGGGAGAATGGGAACACTGTAGAGGGATTAAGAAGGTTTCAGAAGGTCATATTTGAGAAATGTGTGCTTCTTTCACGATTGGATACTGTTTCTGATTAGCAACTCAGCTACCATTAGTTTTGTAATTACTGGCCTGACTAAAACACCCCTACTATGTATTCAATTATACCATGTAGCAGGATTTATCTATTGGCTAATCTCGGCAGGGAAACTTGGTGTGGTCCAAGCAAGTCACATCCATCCTAACCACTGCTAGAATTTGAGAATCATCCTCCAATTTTGGTAATAAATCTCTTCTGACAAGGAGGGGAGTTGGACACTGTGGGACAATTAAAAAAAATCATGGTTAAACATTTGAGCTTCAAAGTGAAACATCAGAGTAGGAGTAAAGAATCTCTGCCTAGATCTGCATCCTTATATGAAGTCCACATCTTGTGGATGCCCAAGAGAAGTCACACGTATGGGGTCTTGGGAATTATTTGGCACTTTCCT
This sequence comes from Petromus typicus, assembly GCA_004026965.1. Classification (NCBI taxonomy): domain Eukaryota; kingdom Metazoa; phylum Chordata; class Mammalia; order Rodentia; family Petromuridae; genus Petromus; species Petromus typicus. The sequence goes on from PVIR01007269.1 coordinate 60,971, forward strand.
GGGATCTTGTGATTGAGAGTTTCTGCTCATTCTCCCAGCCAGATCTGCTATCTCTTCTATCAGTGATTCACATCAGTTTACCAAGGAGGGAACTCTAAGTATTTGTTTGATCTATTTTCTAACAGAACAAAGCAGGCTCACGGAATTTTGGCTTTCATGAACTTAGTCACAGTGTTTCTTAGTTCAAGTCACCTGAACAGATTGAATTTGTTTTGTCCTTTTTGCTTTGTTTTATGACTGTTTATAAACTTTTGCTAGTGTTTTAGAGTGATGACTACAAAATAGATAAGATTACACCTGACAATGGGTTAGAGTTGGCTCTAGATAAGAAAAGCCTAAGAGCCAGTCTTTCTATATCTCTGAGAGAGAGAAATAACAGATATCTGGGTGAGATTTCATCTGTGGGTGATTGGCATAACACTGAGAGAGGGAGATTAGAAGTTAGCTGGGAAGGGGCTGGGGAGTTAGCTCAGTGGTTCCGGCGCCTGTCTTGCAAGCGCAAGGACCCGGGTTCGATTCCCCAGTAACCGCATAACAATGCTGGGTGTGGAGACCCACACCCAGCAGCAACCAGTACCACATACCACAGTGCCGGGCGTGGTGGCTCACGCCTGTAATCCCAGCACTTGGGAGGCAGAGGCAGGAGGATTGTGATGTGAGTTTGAGGCTGAGCTGAGGGCCAGCCTGAACCACAAAGCGAGACCCTGTCTCCAAAAACCTAAAAAAAAAAAAAAAAAAA
>PVIR01007270.1:0-42305 GCA_004026965.1 Petromus typicus
TGCTTTGTATTATTAAACATTGCTCAATCTTTCTTAAGAATATTGGGTTTGAACAAAAGGAGAAAGAAAGAAAAATTTAGGAATTTAAAATAGTGGCCAGAAAGAAAATTACTTAGATCAGGCAGAGTTATTGATGGTAGCAAGAAATGGAAAGGTCTATATGTGTCACACTATGGGCTGAACTAGAATGACAGAGGAGAATGAAAAGTCAAATTTTGGCTAAATAACTAAGATGGAAGTTTGCTTTATCACATGGGGGAGGATGTAGAAGGGACCTGCTTTAAATGTTTTACCAGCAGCAAGGAGAATATTCCTAATTGTGATAAACAAAACTGTATCCAAACACTGCCAATATTTTCTACAGGGAAAAATTTCTGACTACAGTTTGGAAACAAACAATACTACCATTCAGATGTAGCAAATTCAAATACTTTGTCCCAGACTATGACTTTATATGAACTTTGTGCACAAAACCACGCTTCCGACTGCTGAGGAGTTTAAGGAATGGTCTGTGTGGTCAAAGAGGCCTTAGGTCGCACTCTGACCTCGGACCTAAGGCTGACAGACACCAAGGACCGGCTGAAACCTCGCGTACTTCGGAATCTGATGGTCCAAGAGGTCTCAATGCTGGGAATTCTCTTCCGATAAATACTGTTTCAGTTCCGTGTGTGCTCACTGCCCCCTTAACTGTTTGAAAGAATTACACTTCCTCCCGCATTATTACTCAGCGCCTGAAGCACCGAGGGTGTGTTAATGAACTTGGGAGGCAGGTCTAGAGCACCTCAGCGCCCCCTCTTCTGGGATCTGAATCCACAAGAGAGGCCGCGCATCCTGGGGAGCACTCTCGTGTAAGTCTCAGATTCTGCTTGTCTGTATCTGTCGATGTCCAACACAAGATCCCACACGGAATCTATCTACAAGACAAGCCTCTCGAAAACATTCTCACTCAAAGAGGAAGGCGTATTGGACTGAAGACGAGCAGAACAGAATGCGAAGAGCAACCCGAGGCGAGTGGAGCTGGGACTTGGCACCAAGTAAGGCTGAGCCGCACTGAACGTCCACTTTGCGTGGTGTTAAATGGTGCCAAGAAGTCCATCCAGCAGGGCTGACCTCGGGATGCCATGTGTGGGACTCGGTGTCCCTGAGCTGAGGCCCTCGGAGGACCCTGTGACTCAGAGCACGTGGTCTGACACGTGCATGACATAAACATGTCATAACATGACATAAACATGTCATAAACTATGTCGTAGAAATTGTGCCTTTCATCAGAAAGTAATGAAGTCAGTAGGTTTACCTTATTATTATGAAGTTCCTTGGGAAGAAACAAAAACCTAAAGATCAGAAACATGTCCTGATTTACCACACATAAGGACTGGATTCCCCGTGAGGAACTGGGCATGGAGGGAACATCTCTTAATTCTTTTCCACCTCCTTGGTCTCTCTTGATTCCCTTACGTTTGCAAAAGACTTAGCTCAGTTTTTGCCTATTCTCTTTTGTTTATTTTGCTCTTAAATTTATATACGTTTTGAGTGTCCACGTGGTCATTCCCAGTCTTGCCGCCTGAGACGGGCGCATGACACCTTCCTCAACGGTCAGCGGGGCGAGCAGGGGCCAGATTTCAGTTCTCTCACATCTCCACCACCGACACGCTCTCATTTCCCAGATTTACGAGCAATGTTTCCACTTTAAACACCCGCAAAGGCTCCATTTGCTGACTTACCATATGTTTTCAGGATAAAACTCCCACTTTTTCTCTAAGGAGTAGCGTGTGAACATTTTTTATACATTGATGGTCATGATGAAGTATTTCAGATAATGTTACTTTATTAATATGTCACATCAACTCAGTAAAGTTGTGCATTGGAAAGAGGACAAACATATCTTTAAGTGGACTAAATAAAGTTGGCTTTTGTTCTAGACTATAAAAATAACTCAAAGGGAAAAAAATCTGTTTTTTAACCAATGAGGGGGGTCCAAGGACACTTTCAAATATCTAAATTATTCATGTTAGTGAAATAAGTCTTAGTGTCAAGCGTGATATCACTGAAGACGAAAATAAAATTTGCCAGAATATGAAAAAAGTATCTTAAAATTTTCAGTCCTTTGAAAGCGCTTTTAAAAATATTTATACCACTTTATCAACACATACTTTTAAGTTCATTTTTAAAACCTAGAGCAAACATTTAGACTATCACAAATGCCATCATTTTGTTTTGCTTTGGTGCCTTTACTAGTTCTTTTATATTTTCACTATACATAAAATGTTTTTGAGAGAGAAAAATCTGAGTAGAATATGGTAGTGCCTGTCTGTAACTTCAGCACTATCAGAGGTTGAGGCAGGAAGATCACAAGTTCAAGTCCATCAGAGGAATTTAGCAACTTTGTGAGAACTTGTCCTAAAATTTTAAAAGAAAAAATGTTTGGAGTTGTAGCTTAGTGAAAGCTGTGAAGAGAGATGGAAGTACTGAAGTATCTAGATGCACAAACACTGAAACTGAACTTTATTATTATTTTTCTTATTATTATTATTCCAAATATTTCTTTGCTTGTTTATTTTGAGACAAGGTCTTTCTCTGTAGTTCAGGCCATCTTTGAACTCACAGCCATCTTCCTGCCTCCTCCCAACTCCTTATTTGTTTTACAAGCATGTGCCACATTTGGCTAATAGGTACTTTTAAAATGGACATGTATTAAATGATACATAAATAAATAAATATAGATAGATAGACAGATAGATATCAAAAGCCCTATCATTCATTAAGTGAAAACAGATTTACTGTTTTTCTTTTTTGTGACCATTTAACTCTGTTTGAAATCTGCTCACACTCCTATAATAACAAAAATTCTATCCAGGTGTGGGATGGCTTAAGTCTGTAATTGCAGCACTGGGGGGGCTGAGGCAGGAGGATGGCAATGAGTTTGAACTCACACTGAGCTATGCACTGAATTCAAGTTTATTTTGGGCTACATCGTGGGATCCTGCTTCAAAAGACAAGAAACAAAAATTTAAACTTTCTGGTACCATTTCCTTCCATTACAACTAAATAAACTTTAAGTTAAGTAACAAGTTCATTTAGAGCCAGAAATGTTTTATATATACATACACTGTCTGGTAAAATAGCTGCTATCATTACTGAGCATGTGGATTCTGGCTTGTGTATCTAAGAAACTGGGTTTTCAATCATGTTAAAATCAGTTATTCTTAATTTAGATTTAAATAGTTGCATGAGGCTGGTGGCTGATGTGCAGGCTCCTCCAGGTTTGGCCTGAGCTGTTTATCACAATCTCTAAACTTTAAAACATTAGACTCAGAGGAGGAAAGAGTGGAAGGGTGCACGGAGGATGTACAGGGTGGAGAGAATGGGGAGAGGTCGCTAAAAGGAGGCAAACTTCCAATTGTAGGGCGAATAAATGTGTGGACTTAATGTGCAGTGCCCTCACCCCTCGCCTGCAGTTGAGACATCCCAAGACCATTTGCATTTGCCCGTTGAATATTGTCATTAACAAAAGCCTCTTTCTCTCTGTCCACTGGTGGTGAGGATGAAAATGTCAGTGCACTGTGACGTCGGCATGCGGCCGGGTTCCACGTTCTCACACAGCACCCTAGAGACCTGTCCGCGACGGTGGGGAGGTGAAGGTGGAGGAGGAGAAGAATATGCGGAAGGACAGAAGGCACATCATCACCCCGTGTGACCCAGGTTGAGCAGACCCTCCACAGTGGGGTGACCATTCCTGCCTTCCTCAGACAGCTCCTGGGAAGCTCGGGGTGCATCCTGAGCTGAGCCACCTGCGGTTCCCGTTCTCAGGGACTTGTGTTCCTTCTTGTTACCTCTGGAATCCAGTTCGCTTCCCTTTACTTCTCTGTTTATGGTAGTGACGGGCGGATCTCCCTGTCTCTCCTGGCCGTGGCTGTCTTCTTGTAGAGCACTGAACTGGATGTGAGTCGCTCTCATGTACCTTTGATCCTTCTTTGTATTTCAGGTGGAAATGTAAAAACTTCTAAAGTCACCTGGTCTCTGTTCCTCTCTCTCTCTCTCTCTCTCACTCTCTCTCTCTGTCTCTCTCTGTCACACACCCACACACCATGGGCCAGCTCTAGGCTCTGGCCACCTCAGACTCCAGGGACCACAAGTGCGACCCTCCCAGTGTGAGGGACACTTCCCATGTGCTGTAGGGTGAGGTTGGAGTCATTTCAATCTGACGGCTTCTTGAAATGTCCCTGCTGATATTTAATTTGTACCATTGGCCTCTTCATGTCTTCGGAGGTTGGAGGTAAATAGCCCGCTGTTCAGCAGTGACCCACACCTCCCTCTTCCTCCCCCAGTCCCACTGAACTGCATCAGACTGTCCTTTTGTGGGGCTGGTGCAGGAGCACATGCCACAAAGACCTCCCAGGAAATGAAGAAGGAAGGTCCTGCTGCGGATAGACACATTTTTGTCTATGTGTATGCACTTATATGAGGCATTCTCTATCCTACCTATTTCATACATGTTATTTCATAGTAACCCGACAAGGACTATTATTAAAACACCCAACTTACAGATGAGGAAACTAGTAGGAAGAATTAGACAACTTTCCCAAATCATGTACATTGGGTCTGAGATTAAAACCAAGCATTTCTCTCTCTGACTTCATGCTGGTGTGAGATACTTCAGGAATCAACTGCTACGTCCAAAAGTAAGTAGATTATAAGGTGCTTACACATAAGTGCATATGTACAGTACTTTTATAAAAGAAACACTACATATATCTTATGTATATAATATTTATTTTCAAGTACTAGATTTCCCCTTATTTTTCAATATATTATAAATTTCAATGTTTCTTCAAATCAGTGTTCATACTACTTTTAATAAAAAAGCTCTATTGTTTCAAACTGTCATTAATAAATTCATGTTATATTTAACTGCTTGGCATCTCAGAATCCAGTAGAACCAGGGTGACATATTGCCCAAAGACTCTCACTGATACAAGTCCACACTGACCTGTTCCTAATGCCCAAAATGTATTTCCTGTAAGGAGAGCCCAAGAGTGAAAACCAAGTAACATGTCCTGAGGACGTGATTCATAAACATGGCAATAAAAAGCTTCAAGGTGTTTTAGACATCACACTATTTAAAACTGTTTTGGAGATTTAGAAAGGAGGTAAAACTAGTTTTATCTAGGTAATTGTCCAATTCATTAACCTCATTTAACAATATTTAAATTTAACAACATTCAAATTTTTGTTACGTTAGAATCAATGGTCTTAAAAATACATAAAGAGAAAAAAGAAAACAAGATTCAAGCTTTTCAATAGGCCCATCTTAAAAATGATGTTCAACCAGGAAAGAGAAACATGAAAGTTCTTTTATTTTTCTACTTATTTTATTTTACCCTAGATATAGCAACAAGTTCAGTAATTTATTTTAACTGTTGATTCTCAAGGTGTGGGAAATGCAGAAACCTCTTTCTTCTAAAGACATAGGTATTGCTCTGTTGCTATAAGAAAAAATAAATCTACATATAAGTACTTAAAGGTTGGTGCAATAAACATGTCCAGATGTATGGAGTTGATTTCATATCTCTATCATGAGCATATCATGTTCTATGAGCATGATAAATTTATTAGGTGCGTGCATATAGAACTTTATAAGCAAAATAATGAAGTGCCTCATTTCACATATGAGATCCAAGGAAGTTATGTGGTTCTCTCCAGCACTAGTGCCAGTTGGTAGCAGAACCAAGACGGATGCATTTAGGATTTCTCTTACACACAGAGAGAGATTATTTTAGAGAGAGCATTTGGAGACATCCAAGAAGATAAATGATTCATAGTTTTCTGAATATTCTCAATCTACATCCTTTTATATCATATATGCTGCAGTTTATTTTAGCAAAATATATACTTAGCATACCCAAACATGTACAAATACAATTGGGTCATGCACAAAAAGATGTATCCTGAGATTAAATATGATCGATGATATTTATGAAAAATACCTGTGCACAACAAATGATTTCATATATGAGTTATTAATCAATAACAGAACAACAATATGTTTTCCCCTCACATTCTTTCTTCCATCTTGTCCAGCTAATATATGTTTTAACATCATTTTGTCTATTTTGCCCCAGATCCCAACCAGTCTACAAGGTTACTTAGCATCTTTTCTAAAGTAATTCTTTTTTTCTCCCACATGCAGAAGTTACTATAGATGTAGAAAAGGGCAAAGCTTTGTCATCTGCTATGAGTCTGGGCTCCTTGAGGATACCTATGTAGGGTAAAATGCAATGAAGAGATAATCATAATTTTATTTGCCACGTACTTTTTATTGTCTAAATCTTTCTTATTTAAAGGAAAAGGTAGAACATGAGCTCTAATTAGATATAGAAGTTATTTCCTGAGACCTGAGGTTGTTCTTCACTTCAGATGATGGAAGAAAGAAAAGGCGACAACTATACTTGCCTCAAAACGCATGCTTCAAAAATGCATTAAAAGCTCAATCAGATCCCCTGGAATCTAGTGTTTCACAATGCACTGCAGTTTTTGCTTAGAAGTAATTGCAGCTTTAAGAAATTTAAAGTGATTGGCTTGTGGAAAATGCTGGATTCCATCGTCATACATTTAACCTTCATTCACCAGTGCAGATTGGGATCTGTGGGTGACAGGAATAAAGAAGGTGGACGAGAAACACGGTAGCCTCACAAGGGCCGTTATCAAGCGGAGGGAAAGGGTGCTGTACAAAACTGTAGTTGAAGGTTTGTCTGTGCGATTTTTAGAGCTTCTTAATTAACTTTTATAGAACCAGAGAAGACTAAAATTAAGAATCTTCGAATGGAAGCTGTTACAGTAACTTATTTACAAATGAAAACTGTGGTCCATGCACCTAATTTTCTATTTCAAAGGTTTTAAAGGGTCTGAGCTCCGGAAATCAGGATAAGAGCCAAGGACAGCACAAGTTCCTCTTCCTTGCCTTCAGAGATCCCAAACAGGAATAAGTTCTATGACCAAAGGAAGCACAAGAGAGGGACACTGTTCTGTGCTGACGAGTCTGGGGACAGTGACTGGTGGAGGGACATTAAGCTGAAGCCTGAGACTTTGTTTGGGGTTTTCATCAAAGTAAAAAGCAATCATCAGATAACAATCAGTGTAGAGATTCCGAAGACCACACACACTTGGTGGGTCAGCAAAACTGACAGAGGTTCTTTGGGCCGGATGCAGAAGTATGATACAGCAGAAATTAGCAAAAGGAGGTGATGTGTTCACGTCTGCCTTTCAAATTGAGATTTTTGTCTTGATACAGTGTTGCAGGGCTAAAAAACAGAGACCTATTTCAAGTCATTGCAGCCCGCAGGTAAAAGGTGAGACAGGCTTGAGCATGATGAGTGAGAGTGAGCCTGGGATCCAAGGACGGGTTAAAAAGCTCCTTAAAGGGTTGAATAGGACGTACTCATGGCTGACGATCAACAGTTGATGGCAGGAGGAACACTGAACCCAGTTGTCTGGCTTGTTTAGAGAGACAGCAGGGAGAAAAGATGGCTTCCAAATGGTGGGAGGTCTTCTATTAACTTTTAGTTTGTTGAAATTGAACAAACTATACAACATACAAGAAATTTGGAGAAGACCATTAAGTAGCTCTCTCAGAGGAAGGGTGTTCTGGTCCCTGTGTAGGATAGAAACTTTAGTCATCTTTGCCTACTTGGCCCTGAATGAACCATTCTTTAAAATTCAAGTTACTATTGTCTCATAAGCCTGGTCTAATTCTATCATATGTTTTCCATGAAGCATGCTCTCCACAGCTCTTACTACCTTTACCAGTTGTTCATTTTCTTTTTAAGAAATACAGTTTCGAGCTACAATGTTCCCCCGAAGTCTCACGCTGTGGAAAGGTGACGGGGAGGTAAGAGTGCCTTCCTTACACGTGGATTCATCCACTGACGGGTTCCTAGGCTGAATGTGCAGTTCAGAGAGCCCGGTTGGGGAATCCCTCTGGGGCTCTGACCTAGAAGGGTACGTTCTTCTTCCCACATCCTCCCTCCTCTCTCTGCCTCACAGCTGCCACAGTTTGGACAGCTTTTGTCCACCATGCCCTTCCCCCAGGCTGTGTCTGTCTCGTCCAGGGCGGGAGCATGAGCAGAAATAAACCCCCCTTCCTTTAAGTTGTTGGTGTCACTCACTGATTCCCACTGCTGGAAAAGTGACTAACATACAAAGTGAATGTCTTCCAGGAAGTGAGAAATGCTTATATGTTTATCCCGCAAAGTTTCTTGCAGATATTCCTTCTTTCTTGGGCCACTTTAATGTCTAGAATGACAGCTGACACCTGCCAGACAAGCACAACATATATTGTTGGACTGATACTTTATGACCACGCCAAAGTTTTGTTTAGCTATGCAAACAGTGGCGCTTAAGTGGGAGCCAGACTGTCCAGGGCCCTAGAGACCAAGTCGAGGGTTTCGATGTATCGTTTTTACTGTTAATTAATTATGATTATCACTCTAATAATTAATGTGTAAAGAGGTTATTTTACATGATTTATATGCACCTTACTGACCATTTATTTTTATACTCATGAATGAAAGGTATGAATTGTTTGTAAGCTTGGATTGTCCATATTTGAATGGTTAGTGGTACTGATAAGACAAGACATTGGGTTTCATCTTCTCTAACTCACCCAGTGTCTCCACGGGCCTTGTTCCTGCCTCGATGTTCTGCAAACCTGGAGTGTGTTGAATTAGCCACCTAATGTATACACACACACACACACACACACACACACACACAATGCCTCAGTCATTTTAATTTTATCTACAAAACAGGATATTTGGATGGAATTATATCTAAAATTCAACACAGAAAAACGGTTCAATATATATTTTCTTAATTGAAGCTTGCTATCTTCAGGTCATATATTAGCTTCCATGTATTCAAATTTATCCTAATAAATGCATACCTAGTTCAGATAGACTTCTTATATTCAGAAGCCAACTGATTTCTTCTAATAAAAATCTACAGCAAAAGCACTAATTGTAATGATTGCTTATCAAACTTAGAACAGATGTGTTTTAGAAGATCTGCTTTATACTTTTGTTTTTAATATTCTGTTAATAGTATTCTGAGTAAGGCAAGGGTTTGTAGCTCTAATTGAGAAATTCACAATAATTATGAGTTAATTTGATAGATTGCCAAATGAATATTAATTTTGATACTTGTGCAATGTATTATTTCCATGTTTAATTGGAGGAATGATAACAGACCATTGTAGCAGTCCCATTATTTGAGTGGTCTGCATTGTGAGTTAATTACATGGATGATAATAACTTGTTACTATCTACAGCTCCATTTTGATATGTAAAACTCCTAACAAAATGATATCTTTTCCAGCATCCCTGAAATACAAAGAAATTGTCCTAGTCTTTTTTTGAATATTGTAATTTTCAGCAATGTTTATGTAAAATACACAAAAAAGTAAATATGGATAATAATATGTATGTTATTATAATAATTTCTCAATTTATTTTCAGACATATGTTAGATATGGAAGTTAGTATCAGTTTTACAGTGTGATGTGACTCTCCAAAACAGTAGCACCCAGCTACTCTTGACATGGAGATGTTTTTCTGGAAACTAAATGTTTAATTTTGCTTCATAGTAGTTATTTTAGATGTAAATATAATAAGCTACATGTTGCTAATAATTACTCTATTGGCTAGAATAGATTTATCAATTTGGAACAGTATTTCTTTAAAGTATGATAACCATTTTATAGTATTTGTTTATACAACTATTTTAGACTTAATTTGTAAAGTAAAGCTAAATATTTCATTGCAATAATGTTTTTAAAGTTAAAACATTAGATAGTAAAGACAATATATATATTTTATCATTTAAAACAACATCCATTCTTAAAATACTGTTGTTTTTCTAAGAGTTGGGGTAAAATCCATTTATCACAAGCCCCTATTGCCAACATCAAAATATGTGGGAAAGTCTGAAATAATTCACCATAAATCCAGGATAAAGCATGCTTGCTCTTGTGCTTCCTGCTAATATGATCCCCAAACTTCAGCCAGCACCATCAGGCAGCAGAAGGAAATGAAAGGGCTGCAAATGAGGAAGAAGGAGGTCAAAATATCTTTATGCACAGATGACATGGTCACTTACATACAAGACTGGAAAAAATCCACCGAAAGACTCTTAGAATGAATAAATTCCTAAAGTCCAGAATCAGCCATTGCAATCATATCAAATTAAAAAGACTGCACAGAAAGGCAACAACCAATAGAGTGAAGGAATAACAGGCAGATGGGAAAACTACCAACTCCTGGGCCGGGGAGTTGGCTCAGTGGTTCCGGCGCCTGTCTTCCAAGCTCAAGGACCTGGGTTCGATCCCCGGTAACCACATACCATACTGGGTGTGGAGACTCACCCCAGCAGCAACCAGTACAGCAACCAGTACTACATACCACAGTACCGGGCGTGGTGGCTCACGCCTGTCATCCCAGCACTCGGGAGGCAGAGGCAGGAGGATTGCTGTGGTGTGAGTTGGAGGCTGAGCTCAGGGCCAGCCTGAACTACAAAGTGAGACCCTGTCTCAAAAAAAACACTACCAACCCCTCAGACAGAGGGCTAACATCTAGAATATACTGACCTCTAACGTAATTAGACCCAATAAAATGAACAATTGAAAGGAATACACCTTTCTTAAGAGAAGTACAATTGGCCAATAAGTACATAAAGATAAAAACAAAAAGACAAACAAACAAACAAACAAACAAAAATACACCTATTCAACATTTGTGGTCATTGGGGAAATAGAAATCAAAACAACACTGAGATCCTAACTTACTCCAGAAAGAACAGCCATCTGCCAGTCCAGGGGGGAAAAATGCTGGTGAGTTTGTGAAGTAAAAGGAAGACTTTTACATTCCAGCAGGGATGAAACTTCGTAAAATAGCAAAACCATTATGGGAATTAGTATGGAGTCTCTTCAAACCCTAAAAACTAGAAGTTCATTTCACCCACAAGTTCCTATTCTAGATATCTTCCAAAAATGTTATCAAATGATAGTGATCCATGTGTACCCATTTCTATAGCAGAAGAACTGATAATAGTTTGATTTTAATAAATTATATGATGACCAATGGATAAATAGAAAAGTAAGATGTGACCATTATAATATGTAATGGAAAAGTGGAATATATGGTGTCCATATACATCTATCTACATGAGTACTACAACATAAAGTTAAATTTGTTATTTATAATGAAATAAATGTATCTTAAAACCCAGTGTTAGATGAATTAAGGCAGATACAAATAGACACATAGTACAAGGTTTCTCTCATATAACAAACCAAATATATTAGTAGTTTGAAAAACCATATAGAAGAGAAATGGAAGGAGGACTTGTGGAGATAGCAAGTGGACCAGGGGTTGAGCAGGATCTGGATCAGACATGGATATAAAAATGATTTGGGTACAATATGTACATGCACAATTCCCCCACATGAGTATCATCTTTGTATATCTTGAAGACATGTGATAGAACTATGAATTACAATTTTTATATTTGAGATCATCCCATAGATGAGCATAACAATGCCAATTTACTATATGAAAAGTGCATTTCTTGATACTGAAAAGCTTTCTTTTGCCTTCTAACTGTTACTATGAAATATGAGGCTCTTCTCACTCTTCTTTGCAGATGAAACTTTGATTTACCCAGAAGTACAGACACGTACGCACAAGCCAGAGGACGTGCTGCTTTTGTATGTACTCAGAATGGGTTAGTCCTTTCAGTGACCTGAAACACCCTGAAAGAAAAAAAAAAAAAACACACACACACACGACAAAAGCAAAATTAAAACGCTTCCAACTCCTTCTGCTGCCTAGAACGAAGTGCATAACATATTTTGGAATTGTACTCTACAAATGCACGGGTAACCTCTGCAGTTCTTAAAGCCTGAATTTCTGCATCTGCATAACAAGTGAAAAAGACCAGTGCTGGATGCATCATGAGATTCATACAAGTTTCCTTCAGCCTCTATGGTCACGAGAGGTACCGAGAGTGATGATCATCAGCATCAGCTTCCAGACATGGATTCATGCGGTGAGCCTCAGCACTGTAACCTTGGTCAATGAGAAAGTCGTACAAGTATTTTCAATTTCTTCTCTAAGGCTCCACAGCATAGTGGTTTTCTGCATTGTCTCATATCCTCTAGGTCTCCCCTTGGTGGGTAACTGTGTTTGTTGAAGAATCATCACACTAATTTTCTTTTTCCTGGAGTGTGTATACATTTTTCCCCCTTTGCAGGGCTCTGTATAAGACCACTAGGCACGGAAGCATTAAAATTCTCTGGGGTAGTGCTAGACAGTTTACCACAGACTCTAGATCAGACTTTGTACATCACTGCCTTAGTTCAATCACTCCTGTGTTCAAGAGTTAAAATCATCATATTGCAGAGATCTATTCATATCCATGTTAATAGATGGATAATTCTGAAAAGATAGATATTGGAAACAACATATATATTGATCAAAACACATAGATAAAACATGGTATTTATGCACAATGAAGCATTACCCTCTTATAAAGAAAGATAAACTTGAGGTGTTCATAGATAAATAAATGAGTACAATGTGAGAACAAAATATTAGGTGAAATTTGCCAGGTACACAAGCTTACATATAGCATGGATTCTCTTACATTAAAAAATATTCATACCCAAATAAATAGCAAAATAGAAGAAAGAGAAAAAAAAAGTTGGGAGAAGTTGAAATAATACCTTAAATTTATCTACTCAGTTATTTTAAAGTGTTTTAATATAGAGACTAATAATTTTATTTAAGCTATTAATTTCTTTTAATGTATTGAAAAGAAAGTTTTCTACTGTCCTGCTCATTTCAGTTTTATAAGAGGGAAGCCCTCATGGCTAGGTCTCCTATTCAGAGTATCTATGCATAACTACTTTGAATATAATGCATACAGCATTAATTTATTCTTAATCTCTTATTTTTGTTGTATTTTGTTTTGATAAATTTATTTTATTACCAATTGCCCATTTCTTCTGGAAAGGATCATCACAATTTCTATCATAAAGTTTTGATCTAGAAAAATTTGCCAAACATGCAGTTAGATGTACACTGATCTCAAAATTATATACATGTTACTGCTGATGGCTTTTTGTAGTCTATCACAAGTTATATTTATTATAAGACTTTTAGATTTGAGGTTATAAATGTTAATATAAATCTTCTATTTGCTTCCTCACTAGTTCATCAATTGAAAATTAGGTACAACTCTTTTTTTTTTTACTTCTTTTTCTTCTTCCTCTTCCTCTTTTACTTTTCTCTTCTAACCCTCTCCTCATCCTTCTCCTTCTCCTTCTCCTCCTCTTCCTTCTTTTGTTGTCATAAAACATGACATATAAACCCGCATCCTGTTTTCTAGGACCAAAATGAAGGTTTTTGCCTTTTCTTCCCAAGTAATGTTTCACTATGATCTCACTACTATATCAAGTAATTTCAAAGATTTTGGTTGGAATTGTGTGTGTTTTGTGTAGGTTTTTTACCCAAAATTTCAATTATTAAAAAAGATTTAATGAAAAATTTAAATAGGAAAAACTTTGAGCAAGTTCATTTTCCTGCAAATATAATTGAACGCCTTGCATACACTTTCATGACCATTAAAAACTAAATTTTCTTAGTATGTGTACCATCTTCTTCATAACTTTTGTTTCTTATCCCTCCTCCTTTCATTCATGATTCAGATCAATCACACCTACTCATTTAAATTGGAAAGATAAAGTTCTAGTAGTCCACACAAAAAACAGAAGAAATAAAATGCCAAATAAATTGGCTTGGAATGTTCTCATAGAGTCTCAAAAAGTTATACAGTGGCAAGTTAAAATGATCTCTTGATTCTCACTGTATTATGATGTCAACACTCTATTGCAAGCTCTGGTTGCTTATTGGATAATATTTATGTTTGGAAAAAGAATGTGAGCCATTGTTATTACATCAGTAACTTAAATCATTTGAAATAAATGATTTCCTACTACACAGCAGAAACAACAGATTAGTCCTACAGAAAGGGTAAGAACGGTCAAGAGTGATATATGATGACAAATCTACATTTCAATTAATAAATGTGTTAAACTAGCTTTGGTTTCTATTTAATGATGTGAGCCAAATTTTAGGATTTTTTTTTTACCTAAATGGATCACACAGTTTTACTGAATAAATTTTATACAACAGGTGATGATGTGATGTGTCAGCTGGAATAAGAGTTTTATCATCCAACACATACACGGACCCAGCATTTACTGCCATTACCCAGAGGAACATCCCTCACTTCGCTCCTGTTCCCGTTGTGATAGTCCACTGTGTACTTTCCTCTCTCAGAGTTGCTCTCATCCACCACTGTCCACTTTTCCAGGTCGCCATCCCCTGGAGTAGCAGGGCCTCCCTTGACAATTTCTCTGAGGAACATGTGTCAGAGATGTTGCTCCCTCTTCAGAATGAGGTTGACATATTACATTACCATATATTACTATAGGATGGATTTCAGCACTTCGTGAGATTCTGGTCATACATAAAATCATAGGTATTTGGGAAATGAGTAAATAAGCAAAGTATTTATGTGATATGAATCACAGTTTATATTGCCATTTATTTCCGCATAATAATGCCATGACATACAACTTTTGACTCTTATTCTAAGAAGAATGATATTGCAAAGCAAAGATTATTCTCACACTTTTCAATCACTAGCTCTCTCTCCTCACCAGTTTACAGGAATCCTAAGTACAGTTGATACAGTTGAACGGTGCTGAAGCACCTCAGGCTAGCAGAGAGAATGCTTCCCATGGAGCCCAAAGTCACATAAAGCAGAGTCCAAGTTGTCATCAGGTTGGTGTCCTGAGCCACTGTCCTGCTCCCAAGTAATTACTCAGCAAAAAATTATAAACTCTACCTTTTGTCCACCATCTTGTAAGTGGAAATAGCTGAAGTTTATAGGATTAGGAATCGCTGGTCATGATTTGTTAGTCAGGAACAACCCTTCAAAGTCAGTGTTAAATACTGCCTGGGGGAGACCAAGTCCATCCTCATGTTCAGCATGCCAAAGATTTTGCCGGGATTACTGTTCTAGAATAAAAGATGCCCGAAGAGGCTTACAGTGCATACACCCAAGTCAGTTTTAATTTTATTGTTCATATTAAATGATTATGTTTATTGGAACATGGACTTTTTCTTAAACTAATTTTTAAACTTTAATGATTATTTTACATGCTATCAATGAATAGAGTAGACATTAAAAAGGAGGTAACAGAAGTCTTAAAAATATGCAGAAAAATATTAGGAAAGATTATTCCTACAAGAAATCAAGAAAGTCTATCACTGGTCTAGGTGAAGAGCTTTCATTTTTAATGTTCCCATTTTTGCTTAAGAATTTATTTGTAGAAGTTGACTAATGACCTTTTCCGCACAATGGCCTTGAATAACAAAAAAAAAACTTTGAGTGATGAATGAATGGACAATAATATGAAGTTTTTTATTCCGTGGGATCAGTTTAATCTCATAGAATCAATTTAATTTAATGTGTATATATTCAAATTAATTATACAAACCTAGAGAAGTTTTCAGTAACTTGTTAAAATTAAATGTTGTTTCTTTTCTCCATCTCAATTGTAAAATAGAAGCAACATATGACAAAATATAATATGAGCACATATGATGTATTAGAAAACTATGGGCCAAAAAGAACTTTTTTGTGATTAACGTTTCATAGTCTTATAAATATTCAAGACTTAAATTTGCATTACAACATTTTGCTTTATTCTTTAAGTAGTTAAAATCCATTCAAAGCAATTTGATATGAGACTTGCTAGCAAAAAATCATAATTTAACACTCTCAGTTCTAGAAGAGGAAAAGTGAGTGAGATTTCTATTTTTTCCCTGAGGAATCAATTGATTTGATCTAACAACAATATATCAGAATCAAATGAATAAGCCTGTTATTAGAATTATGGTGAGACTAGCAATATTACTCATGAAACTTTCTTTAAGTAAATCCATATCAGGAGTTTCAATAAATTTTAGCAACTAGAAGTTATGTGACAGAATTTCTATTCTGTCTACTTTGAATGAATGTCCCTTCGCCTTCGACACAGGATTGTACTGATGTTTCAGCTCTTATTCTGTTTTAACACAGTTTACACTTAAGCACAAGCATGTTCTTAGAGGTATCCAAATAGAATGATAGGTTTTAACTAACAAATTAAATCTTTTTATCTACTGGTAAAAACTTTGAATAATATGCAAAGTCATCTAGGTTTGGAGGAATTTTAAAAAGTTGGCATCTAGCTACTTCTGTCTATAAACAGGCAGGAAAAAAAATAAGAAAAAAGGAAACACCAGCAGACATTGCATTGGCACAACTTGTCCTGAAATACATATTTATTATCAGTTTCAAATATTTTTAGAAGTCTTAATGTAGAACTCTATTACAAGCCATGCAGAACAGAGACAGTTTTACTGGCTTCTCTTAATTCCACCTGCTCCGAGCCTTTGTACCAGAGCCACTGATTATTACTCTGGATACGTGGCATATCCCGTATTATTTTTAGGTCAACCATGAAATGAGAAGCTAGTCAAGGTGGGGTCTTGAGAGGACATATCTATGGACATACAAGTATTCAACTTCATTAATCTGTTTTGTGCAACTTCTTATTAACAGTTTTACTCTAATGTATTGTGGATCCAAACAGTTCCTGTAGGATTGGAGCATGCTGCACTTGAACTCCTGCAGTAGCAAGGATTTGACACCTAAACAGACTCCCTTGTCAGCTGCCTCCTTCAGCTACCTTTTCAGCATCGGTGACCAGGCAATCAGTTCTCTAGAAGCCTCTCTGTAGTTAACGCTCTGAAACGATGCCTGCCAGACGGGGCCATAGGGAAAGGTGTCGCTGGCAGGTGGCTGGTTTTCCTTGTTGCTTCGATACCTATTTCTGGCAGGGGTGTTTTCCCCTCCCTCTTTTGCTACTTCTTCTTTCTTATAAAAAGCTGTCTTCCTACTGGCCTCCCCCGAGCAGCATGGACCAGGGTTCATTTCTGTCTGTTCTCAGGTTGGTAGTCCATCACATAGCAATGTTCAACATGAGAAATTGTGATAATTAAACTTCTTTTTTTTCTTTACAGAATAACTAATTGTAAAAATTGGCAGGCAGCCTGCCATTTGAAAGTGAAGAAAACATCTTGTTTTAACATCTGAGCAGGGATTTTTTTTGTGATCTGTAAACAATTGGACCATATGTAGTGTGACGGGAAACACGAAGGCTGTGATAGAACATCACGGAAGGAACCTTGTGTTTCATCATTCCTCTGTGATTCACTGAAACAGAAATTAGCTTTTAAGTTATGTGTTTTATCATGTTCTTAAAAAGGCACTTTTTCTTAAGATACCAGACCACATGGACAATTTACCGAGTCATGAATGAGAGGCAGGCAAGGGAATTCCAAGTTCTAAAATGTAAATATGTTTTTAAGACACCTAAACAGGTAACAGATGTAGCCATGAGCTTTTACAGCCTTTGTTTTGGCCTGCCATCCACTTTGGTGGTACGGAGAATCTCTACACAATATGGTTCAACTCTTACATGGTGAATTTTTTCTAAGTAAATTCTGTTGATAAAATGGAAGTCAGAAAAAAAATAACCCTCTCACCACTAATCAAATTAAAATCTTGAAGAACAAAATCATGTTGCCCCCAAATTCTGCTGTATTGTCCATCTTTGTATTCACAGCACGGGCAAAGTGTGAACTTTTAAAAGAGTTTCAGAATACAGATGATGAACTTTCTGTTACCTAATACAATTTCTGATATATCATGACTAACTTCCTTATGACCAGTTGATATCGCTTAAAAGAAAATAAAATGATCGTAAGAATTTTGAAACCATCTCTGTTGGCGATCAGTAATACCGGTGTGACGGAAGTGGGTTTGAAGTAAGGAGCTAAGTTTCCCCGTCTGACTCGCCCTTGGCAAGACATAAAATTTTCTGCAGTTCACTTTATCTTCTTCTTCTTTGGTAGTTTTCCTCTAAAATTAGCTGGCTTTATCAAGTCAGTGATTTTTAAAGGGATTGTGAACAGAGAGGCAAATTAGAATCACGTGAAGAACTTTTGCAAGACACTTGGAGAAGAATCTTGCAAATTCCGCTTCCTTTCCTACCAACAGTCGCTGCAGGGAAGATGAGCCATTCTGATGCAACGGAAGGTTGTCAGTCCTGAGAACACTGACCCAGATGATCGCTGGGTAACAGCCTACTTGACTTTATTGAAGATCCCAAAGCTTCTCACTGTTCGATTTCACATTTTCCCTCTAGAACCCTACTGTTTTGGCTTGATGGCTGTGTTTTGGTTTCGTGATTTTTAACATTCTATTGAGTCATTGTCCCACATGAAATTAAGTAGTACGAACATATGTCCTGTTGTTTTGCCATTGACTTCACGCCTTCACTGTCTCCCAACTTCAGCCTGTTTTGGAAAACTGTACTCGCGGGTCTCTGGAAGCAAGCTGAAAACGACAAAGACCTTCCACTCCTCTGCTGTAAAAGTTGTACTTACCTTGTTTTCAGGAAACCAACCTCCGTTTCCAAGGAAACCAGAACAAAGAGGCAGTTGGCAACTAGCATCTGGGACTTAGAAGAACTCTCACACGTCAATTTTAACTGCTGGCTGCCAGCTCAGACCTAAAAATGTGCGGTATTAAAATCACCTTCAGACCCCTAATGCACAAAAGAATATTAAACAAGTTCTGTTTTTTTCTTTTCTGAATTTTTAAACAATTGAGTTGAATAGAAAATCATTTAAAATATCCTTTGAAACAGTAGGGCAAATTCAGTATTTCTAAACCATTAGAAATATTAACAGTACCAATGCAAATTTTATTTTGAAACAGTAGGCATATTTCAGAGGGATATTTTCTGAATTTTGTGCCACTCATTTTTGTCACTTTTTAAATCATGCTGGCTTCTTCCTTCAGATTAATTCCTATGTTCCCAAGTCTTAACTTATTTGTATTATTATTTTAACTCAAATGCAAAATATACTTTATGCAATAAAATATCTATACGCAAAGGGTATCTTTTGTTTTATTCACACAGCTTCAAAGTAATTTTTAGTACTTTTTATAGTTTTTAAATGATGAACCATGAAAATACAAGTTCATATTCTTCTCTAAAAACTGTGATGCTTTGACTCTAGGCCTACACACCCACTGCAGATGTGTACCCTTTGGTCTGTGGTCTCTAGGCCTACACAATTCATGGCTACTACATTCCTGTGAGGTTGTCAAATTTCTGCTTTTAAAAGACAAAAATGGATGGAATTCATTTGCATTGAGTAGCAGTGAAAGAGAATTTATTTTAATTTTGTTATTGTTGCTATATTAGTAGCAAAAATTTCCAAGAATACTTTAGACATAAAATTGATTAATTATTGATTAATTTTCAAGAATGGACTAGTAATTGTTAAGAAAATATAGTTTCTAATTGATATTGTTACTCCATCTTAGGTTATATTATTTTATATTAGTCTACTATTTAGTGGTCATCTTGCAGTAGAAAAATGTCCTTTTGATTTTTGCTCCTGGACTGTCACAGCATTTTTCAGTGCTCCAGCTGCTGTTGAGCTCCAAGAAGCCTGTGGGTGGAAATTAGTAGGTGAATTACTGCAGATGATACACTTGGTAATTTATCGCACTTGTGATGTAGACTCTTTACGTGACTTTTAGTAGTAGTATGTTTGTAATAAAAGTTGAATTTGTATAATTTTGGTAATGTTTCCTTGTTAGATTTTTGCAAGTAAATATGCATTCTCCTCCTCCAAAATACAGGAAATATTAAGATAAATTTATATGAAAGTATTTTAATGTAATTTATCCTAATTTCCCTATCCTCAAATATGTGTTTATAAAATCCTTTAATTGTCCTGATGCAATAACCTAGATTTTTATACTTTGCATTTGTGAATTCAGATTCTATTGAATGTCTTTACTCTTAAGGGGAAGGTAGAGAAGTAGGATTCTCACATTAAACATTTTTGCTACTGTGACAAAATCAACCTGTCACAGGAGAAAAATTACCAAAGCTTCATAATAAATATCAGATAAGCAGTAGTTTATGAAGAATCAGCCAGCAATGTTATGAATGAAAAATATAGTCTCAGAAGGTTAAGAGGCCTCTTAGGTAGGAATAATATAGAAAACTTTTTACACTCAAATTTAGTCAAAATTTAAGATGATGTCAAATCCCAATATTATTGCTTTATTATTTTATTGAAGATAGAGTTCTGACATTATAACCCACCATTTTAAGATCGATATTTTTTGTTGTACAATCTTCACTACTATCTAACAGAAATGCTTTGGTATCCTTAGGAAGACATCTCACTCTCGTCAGTAGCTGCTAATTTCTCATCTCTCCAGTCTCCAGCAGCAGGAGCCATGACTTCTGTCTCTATGGACTTGTTTATTCTAGGCAATTAATATAAATAGTGTAGGATTTGTGGTTGTTTGGGTTGGACTATTTTCATTAAGCATGGTAGTACATGTCAGTATTTCATTCTTGTTTTCTTGTTTCTATTGAATAATATTTGGTTGCATATATATGTATATATATATATATATATATATATATATATATATATATATATATATATAAATAAAATTTTTATGCATTAACCAGTTAGTGAAAAGCTTTTACTTGTTTCTTATTTTTTCACTGTGAGAATCATGGTGTGATGAACATTCATGTACATTTTTATGTGAAATTATGTTTTATATACTCTTGGGCATGTACATAGAAATACAACTGCCGGGTAATATAGTAATTCCAAAATATTATTTTAATTGAAATATTACAACAATGATTTTATAATGTTGGAAGTGAGATAGAAAACAGAAGAATACCCCAAAAAAGAAATTCAAAGAACACTCAATTTTACTCAATTTTATCCCTCAAAATTTGGTTTTAAAAGACCAAAAACAATGAAAAAATAAATATATAAGTAAAGTATACACATTATTAGTAGAGTGGTGTTTTTGTTTGAATTTTTCATTTTTTAACAATAAAGAATTTAGTGTGACATTGCTAAGCTATCAGACTTGTTAACTTGATGTTTTTTAAACTATGCCAATAGAAACTCAAAATAAGTGATCAGCATTGAGGTAATGAAAGAAAATAATAATCACACACAATGGTTTTGATTGTTTTTTATGGTATAAAATTAATATTCATTCAATAAGCCATTGTTTATTTAGGAGCACATGTATATTCTGGAACATCTGTATTAATATCTGAAGGCAAAAGTCACTATTTGTGTACAAGAGGAAATTATTTTGAGTGAAATTTCTTTAAAGTTACTATACATGAAGAGTATTCTGTAAGAAAATACCTCTGCTTTATGTTTTATAGCTTACTAGTAAGACTTTTGTGTCTCTGTTACTTTTTCATTCAGTGAATGAATTTAGCAGAGTCTCTTTACTTATTTGTTTTGTCTAAAGTAGTCACATGTCTTTGAGAATAGTTTCAGTTTCAGCTTTACCAAACTTTCTGGAATTTCCTATGTACCTGTGTGTGTTTCCCTCTCTTTTTACTCTGTCCTCCTTCTTCTATTCCTTCTCCCACTTCTTCTTCTCTCTCTCTCTCTCTCTCTCTCTCTCTCTGTTCCAAACCATGAATATCTTCAAGCCTGTACAACACACTACATATCTCTCTATGTGTGCACATATATTCTGTCACTCTTTGCCTCTCTTTTGTCATTAAGAAAACCTTTTACATGAGTATCTTTCATTATGATGATCTGTCATTGCACTGAGACATACTTCTATCTTCACACACAAAAAAAAACCCTACATAGTTTCACAAAACTATTGTTCTAATTTAATTATCTTCTCTTCACAAAAAAGATATCACAATTTAAAAAATAATTCAACTGGCCTTTCCTGTATTTTCTAAAGAATTTTATTCTAACATTCTTAATATTACTTATTACGCAAAGTACCTATTAATCAAAAAATTTGAAAATAAAGGGATAAACAATAAACTTTAAATTTAATCACTTTCTTTTTGCAGTGGTGAAGATCAAACCCAGAACCTCACCCATGCTTGAAAAGTTCTCTACCACACAACTGTAGCTATAACCCAACTCTATTTTAAAAACAAAAATGAAAAGCAACTGTTACTCATGCTGCCTTACTTTCTGGGAAAGAAGTTTTCTTTCAGAAATCTTGCCCTTTCTTTAAGTTCATCATTCTTTTTTATTTCCTTGATAATGTTTCTTCTGAAGTCTCCACAGCACCTTCGGCTTCACTCTCACAGCTTCTCACACTGCCCTCTCACCGGCACACTGCCTGGCCTCCCAGGCCTTTTGAAATCTGGGTGGAATTATTTTTGACCCCACTCTTGCATTCTACATGCACCTAAGACCACTACAACATGGATGATGCCAAGGTCTGTTGCCAGTTGGAGCAGCAGTAGCCAGGCTGCCTTCTCTCTTAGCTATAGGGACCCAGTGCCTATTAACCAAATGCCAAGGAACAATTTCCCCAGGATGCCACCATTTTGGAACTACTTCCTTAGCCTGCCACCATTTTGGGAAACATTCCTTAGGCTGCGCCATTTTGGAACAACTTCCCTAGGCCAAAGGCATTCTGCTTTGGGGTTTCTTTACAAAGCAAAATCTTTCACTTTTACAACTCTGAGCCTGCAGAGGGTGGAGTCCTGTCACTTCTTGCTGTAATCTCAAGATCTCCTTTCTATTCTCCTGTTTCTTCTCAGCAATCAAGAGCTGCTCTGCTCCATCTTTGCAGTCCATGACTTTATAGGAGCTTCCTCTCTGGCCAACTCAAGATGTTTTAAGTTATTCTGCTGAGATTTTGCTCTTGATTCTCAACATAGTTATGGCTAAACCACCCAACAGTAGCCATGCCACAACTTCAGTATTTGACTACTTTACAATTTCTTCTGTAAGATTAAGGAGTCCACAACCCCTAATTTCACTCTCCAGACATTAACAAAATTCAGACAAACTTTCTGCCAAGCCATAACACACATCATCTGTAGTCCACCATCCAATGATGTCTTTCTTCCTACCAGAAACCTCTCTAGCCTAGACTTTACAATCTTTCTGGTTTTCTGAGAACTGTCCAAAATCTCCCATACAGAACAGTCTAAGATGCTGAGGCTCTGCCTCTGCAACTGGAAACTCTAAGCTTTTAGCCAAATCTCTGAATATGAGTAAAATGCAAACAAACTTTCTGCAAGCCATAACATACATCTTCTGAAGTCCAGCAGCCAGCGCAGTTCTTCTTTCCAATAGAGATCTGTTGGGCCTTCTCTTCACCCGCCTGCTGGTCTTCTGAGCTTTGACCAGAACCTCCCATGAAAAACAGACTAAGGTATTTCAGTGCTGCTTGTGTAGTCAACATCTCGATTTTTGATTCTTCCTTTTCCCATAAGCCAGTTCCAAAAGTTCCGGAGCCACATGGCCAGATAATACCACAGCAACAATTCCATTTCTCTGGATCCAAATTTCTGTGTTAGTTACTTTTCTCTTGTTTCTGTGACAAAATACTTGACCCTCAAAGTTGAAGGGAGGAAAAGGGTTTATTTGGCTTTCAATTTGTACAGGGTTCAGTCCGTAATCAGCTGCTCTAAGGCTGAGATGACAAACATCACAGAGAAAAGACAAAATGGATCACATAAGGCAACAGAGGGAAGAAGAGATAGCTAACAGCATCTTTCTACCCTTTATATCTTATTCAAGTTAGAGTGGACAGCACTCACCCCCTTAATCCAAGTGCCCTTGATCCTAGCATTGCATCATGAATCGGTTCCAAATTCAAGGTTAAGCCTGTGACAACTGGAGGCTTAGGAGGAAGTCTAATACATGTTTATGTACGAAAGTCTTAGGTTTACTTATTAGACTCTTCATGCACTTTTAGAAAAGTCATTAAGATGACTAGAGATTATTGGTGATTAATGACCTGAGACACACTTTTAAACGTAACACTGAGTTCTTTCCACTGGTTTAGTTCAGCCATACTCCCCTTCTGATGTGTGTGTACATTTTACAGTGAATGATCATCCCCTGCATATTTATGTATGAAAAATCAAATATTTCACCAAGGAATCCCTAAAAACTTCTCCATTATCCTATCTTTACCCAAATAACTTTTGTATATTTGTGGTGAAAACATTTAAAATTCAAAAATACCTTTGTGATTCTGTTTCAGATATGTTTCAATTGCATATCTCATGGAATTGGTAGTTCCTGTGAAGCATAATTTTAACAATTGAACTGACTGGAATCTGATGGACATCCTCTGCCCATCAGATGTTGAAGCTGCCAATAACCTATGAAATTGCCAAAGACAGGCAATATGTGGGGAAGATTAAACAAAAATTAATAGTTGACAAAAAATGTGTCTATCTTACACATCTCACTACTATATGTATTTAGTAGAAATGAGAATCAAAAATCTTACTTTCTTAGGTTCTAAAATGTGAGTTCCCTGCCTAGACTTGAAAACATCTACACACTCCTCAAGATGGAGTTAGAATAGGAAAAGTAGCCATCTTCCAATGAAAATGAGATTTTCAGTTGGAATAAAAAATATTTTCTTCAGATGGTTAGTTATAGAACATATTGTGTTCAAAAGTTTATGTTTTGTACTCTACAGAAACGTTTGCTTGACCCTTAATTGACACATGATTTTATTATTAATTTTCTGTAATCTAAATGATAATAAGCAGCAATTGTAGTTGTACATTTGTTGATTCATGATTGATTTCAAAATTTACTGGGTTTTGAGGGGAAATAATATTTAAGTTTATTGCTATATGTGTGCCGGTGTGCACATGTATGAGCATTAGGATGTGTATTTTGTGTATACATGTGCATATAGCTTTTATGATACAAGAATCTTGGGGGATAAAAGAAATCCTGATGGCTTTTTTTTTCTAAGTAAGAAATGCAAATATGACATACACAAAGTATAAAGTATTTTTTTTGTCAGGGAGCTGCATCTTATTTTACTGAGTCAGGAATCATTTACATGAAACAAATACTTAGAATTTTTAATTCAGTTTTGATCCTGATAAATTGCCTTGCAAGTATTCTTGTTCTCATTTTTCTCCCACTGAACTCTAGTAGGTTTTTGTTTGTTTGTTTTCAAAAAGAATCATTGATTTGGTCTGCTTAGTTTGAGGAAGAAGTGTTCTGCCTATCTCAGCATCTTGGATCTCTTGGAAAATAAAAGTAACACATATCCTCTTCTCTTTCTACTTTGCTACTAAGATTTTAAGTTTAATTTTGTTTGCTAGCCATTTGATAATATAACTAGCAACAGAATTTATACCTTCTTAAACAAAATTATTGGAGCAAAAGAAATAGGGTGGGTAAATTTAATTGTAGATGATCTAAACATTTCAGTGCAGTATCACAGATGAACATCACTATAAGAATATAAATATATTATTGCATTTACTGTTTCAAACAATCTCAAACATAATATGATGAGGCTAAATCTAGTTATCTAGAAACTTGCTTTTAAATATTACTATTTAATTTGTGGTATCAGTGTCATGTAATAAAATAGCATCTGTTTCCTAATGTTCAGTTTAGATTTTTATCTTAAATTCTTGTGATTATTTCCAAAATTTCTTCCATGGAATCTGTATGTCAGCACCAACAATTCTAAACATTGGCTGGATTATTGGAGCACTGGTCACTATAGCTGGAATTATTTTTCATTTAAACTCCATTGGCATTACTTTATTATATTCTTTCACTTCTCTTAGTCTTTCTTTCTATGAATTATTATTATTATCCTAATGGACTTCAATCCCTATACTCTACCTCTTTGAAAGAAGCATGTTTCTACTTTGGTATTTTAGTATTGTTCCAACGTCACTTTTAGTATCACTTCTCTTACAGCTGCCCTTGCTATTGTGTAACTACAGCAAAACAGGAAAATGTCGATCCCATCAGAGCACCTATGGTGTGCAAATCTGTGTGATCTGTCTCCCTTCCCTGAAGGATCCTTCTCCCTGCATTGTGGGAACATGTTGCCCCTACACTGGTGCCAATTATGTGTGCCCTGGTTGAGGACATACTTCAGGGGCATGAGACAGACTCTTAATGTAAAGAGATTTTGTAAAACACACAAAAGCAGATGCAATCTTGCAAGTGTGAATAAGTGCATTTTGTGTGAATATTGATATTCCATTTATGAAAGACTGCTTCATTCACTAACAAATACTTGCATTATTTTTCCTTAATTTAAGTTGCCTTGCATAGATTTTTATATCTCAATGTTAAATATATCTTAACACTATACTTTCAGAATTTAATTATACTTTTATAACTGAAGAGTCATTTTTGTTTTTTATGTCCTTTCTTATTCATTGAAAATTTCCAAAACTTTGAGGAAAATTGTATTTTAGAAGGGATTATTTTGTGAGTCATGAAACTTCTGTATTTTTTAAGGTACTGGACATATTATCTTATATTTTTTATATCCATGTATGATGTATGAAAGATCACAGAAATCTGAAAACTATAATTAAAGTTTCCTCTTTGCTTTAGAATATGAACTTCATCTAAGCAGAAATGATTCAAACTTATCATTTTTTATTGCAGAGTAATACTCCATTCTGTAGAAAAACCACAGCTTTTTTATCCAGTTTCCAGTTGATGGACATGGATATCCTCATAAGTGAAATAAATAGGGCACAGATAGGTACATATCGCATCTTTTGTCTGGTATGAGAAAATAAAGATGTAAATGAGTCCTACCATTGTATGTTATATATTGTGAAATAGAAAATGCTCAATGTAAAATAGGGTGAAGGGGGAAAATGTTGAGATTGTAACAAAAAAGTAAGGAAACAAATATTATGTATATGGGGGGGTGGTAGGGTGGGTAGGGCTATGGGAAAAAATGAGAATTAAGTTGTGTCTTATACTGGTACAAATCCCCATTATGGAGTGCAATCATGATGTGTATATTTAATGTACCAATAAAGATTTAAAAAAAGAATATAAACTTCATAAAGATATGGACACTGTCCTGTTTGATTTTTTTTCATACATGATATAGACACTCAAGAAATACTGAAAAGATGAATAAATAAATTAATGTCTTAACAGTACTTGATTCATAATAATGGCCACCAAAAACTAAATGCTTTAGGTCATAAGTTAAAATATGAGCATATTTTTAAATCTTTATTGGTACATTAAATATACACATCATGGTTGCACTCCATAATGGGGATTTGTACCAGTATAAGATACAACTTAATTCTCATTTTTTCCCATAGCTCTACCCACCCTACCACCCCCCTATATACAAAAAATTTGTTTCCTTACTTTTTTGTTACAATATGAGCATATTTTAATGCCATATAATGTGTCAAATCATACTTTATAAACCATAAGGATTCACTATTGATACAGATACCAGCCTCTGCCCATTGACTGGTTGATATTTAAGAGTCTACCCAAAGGCCATGATGTAGATTAGGTTGCACTCCTGGTGTTGTACACACCATGTTCCACACAAACATACAGTGACTATCTAGCACAGCTTCTCTGCTTGCAGTATCCTCTGCGTTTTGCTAATATGGCATTTTGGATCGCAAAACATATGAAAACCAAGCAAACAGTTCCTAAAGGTAGAAAGAGAGAGGGGCACAGTCACTAAGTATGTGGCTTTCTCAGGTAGGTTCCTTCTAGTTAGTAGCATGTATCTAAGTTTCCTCTGTGCTCAGAGCTTAATAGCCTAGTTCTTTGTTAATGGCAAATAAGAGCCCGGATATTCAATAGTTTTATCTGTTTATTGTACCATAGGGCAACTTATTTCTTTCTAGATTTGTAGAACTAGGACTAAACCTACCAAAGGTTTCTGTTTGGAAGCAAATGTCTTCTTCTGTTGTCGTATGATAATCTTTACATAACACTGTTTGGAGTATAGCAGTACATGGGCAGAAATATAGTTTCAACTTTCAATATATAGTTACAAGTGTCATTCAGAATAAAAAGAAAGAGAAGATGAATAGCAGTAGGAATGCCTGCCATATGGTCATAGTAGAGAAACCTTACATGAGATCACTGGCAATTTATTTTGCCTTTGATCTGACATCAGGGATGTGAACGCAAAGATTCATTTATACACACTCATCTAGGCACACACACGGTGATAGCTACCAGCATTACCACCCCAGGAATCTTTCGACTTCCACATGAGTTACAAGGTCACTTAATTTGGTTTATTAAATGGCAAAAGAAAAATAAAGTCTCTCAGCAAAGAAGCCTCAATTAATTGCGAAGACACATAATGGGCTCTAAAATAACAACTGCATTTTAACCACTAAGTTCATTAAATATTTTCCCAAACTCATAACCATTATTTTGCTTAGTCAGATGTTTTCTCAAAGGAGAGTTCATTCATTTTAACTGCTCACAATACATGATGAATGAAGCAATTTGTTTTTTTATTTACATTTTACCACTGATAATATTTTACTAAAACACCACCACAAAACAGCATATTGTGACTTTAATCAGTTCTCATTCTCAGATAGGGCTTTGTTCTACACTGAAGGTTTTAAATTTATGTTTGTAAATGGTAGAGTAAGATATTCTCAAAGTTACTAGAACATTTAATATTACAAAATTAATATAGATCCATTAATTAACATAAGTATAAGTACAAGCACAAATTAGAAGTCTCCAATAATAATCTTGAAGAGGAACTGAAAATTTCAATATTTGGAATTACAGTATACTGATATGGAATATGCTGATCATTTACTTTTAGTCTTTTTGACAGCAGATGAATTGAAACCGACCACCTCTGATTTTTAAAGCACATTAAAAGTCTGCATGAGTCTTACTTTCCCACTTTAAAGTAAGAAAACAGTGTATTTCCCTTTTTTGTACAGTAATATCTACAAAACATTCATATCTCACAATCACTTAAAGGAAACACGAAGTTCATTCTATCATCACAGCAGTCAGAAAACCTGGAAAACACACATTTTGTTATCATCAACAAATATTTGAAACAATAGTTAAATGAATGATCAGGCAAAGGGGGATATGGTGAGTGGAATATTTTTAAAACTATATTTTGGATATTGCTGATATTGCTTTTTATGTTAACATAAAGTTTCTATTAATTTGAATATTTTATAATATTTGCTTGGATATTTTCCTATAATGATGTAAACCATGTTATTTCACATATCTTAACTATCTAAAATAAACTCTTTAGAAAAATCTCTACTAATTGGTTTGAAATAGACAGCTTTATCTGGTTCCTGCATTTATTGATAATGTTCATTTTGTATCTTTATTAAAATATACACTGGACATTACTTACCAATGGTTTATAGGGCAAGAAATCTTTCATTATATTTCTAGTTTGCAAAGATTATTTTTTTAAAAGAAGAATATCAAGTTTTTTAAACTTTTGTAAGATTTTAATAAAGTGACCATAGCTATATTTTTGCCTATTTACAGGGGTAATTAATTATAGTCATAAATTTTCCCATTTTGAACACACAACATCTTATAATAATATAATGTATCATCATTTAAATAAAATATCATTTCTATAACACTTTAATGGATAATGTTGCATTAATTATTTTAATTTCATATAGAATTCACTGTTCATGATTATTTTCATTGTCCAGCTTTTATTTTACCATTAGGACATTTTACCGAATGCAGTCATACAGAAGTCTCCCCCTCCCTCAGCCTCGACCTCTGTGTGTCCCTGTGTGTCTGTGTCATTGAGGTTGTCACCCCAGCTCCTCCTGGCTTTCCTGCGGCCTAGCCTGGAGCACTGGATGTCTCACTGTTGTCACCATGGGCTTCCCCAGGGTCGCTCGTACCAGCAGCCATTTCTCACCTCTTTTCCCTTCCTCTCTTACACTGACACAGCTTAGCTAATGGAAAGCCTCTTGCAGGCCTTCTTCTGTGAAGGTTTTGGACTTTGTTTCTGTCCTTCAACCGTATCATATCCACCGGCCCTGTCATGCAGATTTTGCATGATTTCTGGGGTTTTATGAGCATTTCTCACTTTCTGTTGCTAATGTGGCAGAGATGACCTTCCTTACCCAATGTACAATTGTCACTGAAAAGCAGCAGCTACTCAGGACTTACTCCCAAACCACTTTTCCTCTGGGTTGACCTATAGCATTAATATGTTCTTTTCAAAGTAAACAGACAGGAACAGAAATGACATGTTGCGAAGGTGACGATGTAGCAGCGTATACCTTCCCGTGTTTTCTGTGCATGAAACCTGAGGGCCAGCATGTTCCATGATGAGCGCTGCTCTGTGACCTGGAAAGCACGCTTTCTGCAGGGACAGCTGCTTTGATGACCTGCTCTAGAGACCAGGCCAGTGCTGCCCAAGGACAGGGGAGTTGGTGTTTGCTCCAGTGCACACTTCCACTCCTACAGGGTGGGCTGCTTTGAGGGGTCTGATCAACCACCCCAGCTTCTGGCAGCAATGATTGGCATTGAAGAGGATAGAGTGGCTGCAGAACACAGCACAGCCTTGGGTGGAAGGATTCCAGTCGCCTGAATCATCCTGTGGGGAGAAGCCACTGACTCTCAGGGACATGTGCACTGCAGTTACATGAGCAAGAAATGAACTTCAGGTGTATGAAATTGCTGATGTTACCTCAGAAAAGACTCACAGCAATGATAATTACCCCAAATAATATCATTTCTACTAAGAATATACAAGGAATAATCAAGGTGGGCCAGGGAATTAGATCAGTGGTTCCAGGATCCTCCTTCAAGCACAAAGTCCCGAGTTCAATCCCTGCTACCACATATCATATTGCCAGGTGTGATGGCTCACACCTGTAATCCCAGCGCTCAGGAGACAGAGGCAGGAGGATTTCTGTGAGTTTGAGGTTCGCCTGGGTGATATAGTAAGTTCAGGGCCAGCTTGAATTACACAGTGAGACCTTATCTAAAAAACAAAACAAAACAAAACAAAAAAAACCCGTGTAAATGAACAAAAAAATAAGAATATGCAAAAAGTAATCAAAATGTACAACTGTCTATAAAATTACAACTGGTTTTGGGATTATTAAATTCATTTTCTCTATAATGAAAATATTTTGGTACTGAGGCTCATTTTCAGAACTGAAAGTATACATATGTGAAGAGCAAAATTAAATAAGACATAATAGAATACAAGGAGACAGATCTTGTGCAAGTGGGAAGGCACTGAGAGATGGAGGGGGTACGAGTAAAAAGATGTGTCCATGTGTGAATACGTGTACCGACTCCCTGCTGCGAATCAAGTCAGTGTCACAACATGTACTAGGAAAAATGAAAACAAATAAACAAAAACCCTCCTCCCCTTCTGCAACCAGGACCACAGTGTCACCAGCCAGAAGTATAGTCTGTGACCTGCAATTCATTCCGGAAAAGACCTATGGACTTTTCTTGACTCAAACGAAAGATACCATATGCTATCCAAGCTTCTCAATCAGAGTTATTTCATTCAGCATTATACTTCTGAAGTGCATCTATTTTCCTACAATAACTCAAGTTTCTCCTTTTTGTAGCCGAGCCATTTTCCGTGGTGTATAAATGCTACATTTTTAAAATCCAAACGTTTGTTAATGGATAACAGGCTGCTTTCAGGTAAAGTACAGATGAAAAGCGTAGTAAGAGGGCAGACAGAGAGGCACAAGACAATGGGTGTCTTGCAAGTAGGAAGGGGTCCAAGCGCATGGAAGGCAGCAGAGAAGGGGAAATAAGTAGAACAAAGGGACGCGGTGTACAGGAACCTAATAACCTAAGTCAATGTAAATGCTACAAACATGAGATCATTATATCCACAGGAATGAATAGAGAAAGGGAATTTACAGGAGGAAAGAGGTAGGATTGCAAGAGTGAGAGATTAAGAAAAGAATCCAGGTGTGTTATGCACCTGTACCCACTCTCCAAGATGATTTCGAACCGCACAACTTCAAAACTCTATAATAAAAACAACAATAAAAGTCGACCTTTAAAACATATGACGGTCTCACCGTCACTCTACAGCCATTGGTACATGATGACAAAATGCATGGGGAAAATGGGATGCGGGGAAGAGGCTTGCTTTTTCTAAATGCCATTGTAACTTCTCTCTCTCTAATCACTTTCAATCTCTCACCACTGAGTCTTGGGGGCCCTTTTCATTCCCAGGCCTGCCCTGCAGGGGAGCCACTGGGCCATCCTACACCTTCCTATAAACCCGGTGCCTCTGCTTTTTCTCCTTTCCCTGTTTGTCAGCCTCTCAGTCTGTCTCCATCTCTCTCTAAGGACAATATCATGCTCAGAGTGTAGAGATAGTATTTGTATTATAATGTTTGAAAATAACAAGGGACTCTGAAAAGGACAGTGACTTCTGTTTCTGGTTACAGATATAATTATTCAGTATTTCCCTGCTAAGTTTGTTGATATGATCATAATAGCCTCTGATTCCAGTCTTTTTTTTTTTTTTTTTTTTTTTTTGAGACAGGGTCTCGCTTTGCAGTTCAGGCTGGCCCTGAGCTCAGCCTCAAACTCACATCACAGCAATCCTCCTGCTTCTACCTCCTGAGTGCTGGGATGACAGGCGTGAGCCATCACACCCACCACTGTGGTATGTGGTACTGGTTGCTGCTGGGTGTGACTCTCCATGCCCAGTATCATATGTGTTTGCCGGAGAATTGAACCCAGGCCTTTGCACTAACAAGACAGGCACCAGAACCACTGAGCTAACTCCCGGCCCCTCTGATTCCAGTCATTATCTAGTCATTGCTTCTGGACATAAATATTTATTGTTATTCATTCCTTTCATAATTTATATTCATTTTTATAAGTAAATGATATATAATTCAGTCATACTGTTTTATTCATCTAGTAATTAATTTACTCAGCTAGTCACTTATTGTGTAGTTAAGGTCATGTGTACTGCTTAATAGATAAATCACAAAATCCTCATAGATTAATATAACAGAAATTTATATTTCTCCCTAATGAGTCTAATGTGTGAATTGAGAAGAATATCTGTTACTAATTTTCTCATCACTTGCCATCTGACTGCCAGGTCAATACGATGTCTTAGCTTTGTTTACAACTTAAGGTGCGCATCTTAGGTACTTTTCTTTCATTGGTGAGACAAACTATCCAACACCCAGAATTAAAAGGGAAGGGCTTTACTTGGCTTAGAGTCCGCAGAGGTTTCAGTCCATTAGCAACTGGCGCTGAGGCTGGGATGGCAAAAAGGCAGCACAGAGGAGAAACAGCATGGCGCACACAGGAACCAAAGGGAACAAGACGCACTTCATGGCGCCCGCACCATAGCACGAGCAACAACAGAAGAGTTTAACAGCAACTTTCTGACCCTTTGTTGCATCTAGACTTCAGGGATTACAGTGGAGCCCAACAAATGACTGGCAGGTAGTGGTTTAGTAATCACATGCCTTTAACCCCAGGGTCACACACTGAAAACTCAACCACCTTCAAAAGACATCACCACCGGAGGCTTCAAGGCAATATTTAAATGCAAAGCATAGTAGTGCAGTTTTCAACAACAATACTAATAATGACTCCTGTCCCAGATAACTTCAGGGCCTATGACTGCATAGAAACTTGTAGAACTTGATTGCAAAATATAATGTCATCCACTCACTCAGCAGCACCGTACTTATTCTTTATGATCTGAGTCCAACACATAATGATTCTTTTCCCTTCTTCTTTCAAAAGCACTGTTGCCAATATCTGGATTCAAGGTGTCTATAAAAAAAGAAAGAGGAAGGGAAAAGGAATCCTCTCCTCATAACCTCACTGGCACAGAAGCAACAACCTAGCGCTACCATTCAGTTTCCATCGGCAGGAAGAAAGCACAGAGCTTAGGTGCCATAAGTAAACTGCTTCCCTCCCCCATTCCTAAAAGGCCACGCCCAGTGGCTATGTTACTTTTCATAGCAGCTGAATTTGGCAGATTGTGAACTAAATTAAGGACCTTAACAGAGGGAGTTATCTTGGATTGTCTATCTTGGTTTGTCTAGTTGGGTCCAATCCAATGACACAGAACATTCCTATAGTCAAACAGAGCTATGACTACAGACAAATGGTTGAAAATTGGAATGTTATGGATTTGAAAGTTGAAGCAAAGGACCACAGGCTAGGAATGCAGGCTGAGAAATGCTTCTCACCAGGGGTACAAAATGAAATGGGCTCACTCACATTATTTGATTTCACTTTTAAGAACCCACAATATGATGTATGATAAGAAATTTATATAGTTCCATGACAGTAAGTTTGTTTTCATTTCATACCACAATAATGGAAAAAATAAGAGAGTTCTCAGTCATGGTACTATATGTACTTAGGGCTAGAAAAATTTTAGTTGTAATGCCTTACTCTGTGTGTTATACAAAGGTAGGAGTATTGTCAAGCTAACCTCAGTAGATGCTGGTAAAATGCCACCTTCCTCTGCTTTTGACAGTTAAAATGCTTCAGATTACCAGGTATCCCTGGTGATCAAAATAAGCTGTGATAAAGAACAACCACATTAGCAAATCTACGTGCATCGGAAGGAGGTGAGGCAAGTGGTCCATCACTAGGTGACCACTCATGACCTCACAAGATCTCTGTACCAAAGAATGATACAAAATGATAGCCCCTGTTGGGACAGCCTATCTACATTCCATGTGACTCTGAGTGCATATTGATGATGACACAGTTTTTGTTCATGTGAAGTTTAAAATCTTGCAGAGGAGAGAAAAAAAGTAAGCTTGTAAGTAAAATGGCTCAAAGCATCGAGTGCTATGAATGAAATAGAGCACGTAGCAGAGATTTTTCACTTAAATCAGGCAGAATGACAACCCTAAGGAGAGACAATTGACCAGTCTCCTTCTATGAAACACCAGTTAGGAAAATCACCAGTGAGGAGAGAAAGCAGCAATCTAGAAACAGGTCACAGTGTGGGGCCTTGGATGGAGGAAATGACAAGCTCAGCTTCTCTGGGTAATGACAAGAAACTGGGCGAATGAGTCTCACTCAAGGAGCAGGAGAGATACAAGCACTGAGTCAGTCCCTAACACAGAGCTCTGAAGGTTTTAAATGGGCCATGGCAGACATTTTGAATGGGGTGTAGATTTACACCCACATCGCCTTTAAGGAAGAACTTTTCACAGCTGCTTCAAGTGTGGCCAACAGATGGCTCTCGGGGTACTGCCTCCCTGGCAAAGCAGTGGCTTCCCAAGATGCTCCTTGTCTCATTTTACAGAGGCACAAATTAGATGCTACAGATTTCACCTTTCTCTTTTGCCTTCTTTTTTGGCATTATCAAACAGTCCCCAAAGAACTCTGAGAAGTAGAATTTCACTTGGGGCCATTGCCAAACAGACTGACTGAAAGTATTCTGCTCTAGAGTAGAGTCTTCCAAGATTAAAATTGGCCCACAGCATAAGTATCACCTGGGCACTTGTGAAGAGGCAAAACCTGCAGCCCCACTCCAGACCTGCAGAACCAAAATTACAAAGATAGAGCCAGAGATGGATTTTAACAGACTGACTGGGTATTTCCAATGTTAATAAAAAGTCAAAATTACTAGTGTAACATTGAGTTGGTTCAACTATTTACATATTCAACTATTTTTGTAAAACTTGTAAATCTTATGAAGTTTTCTAAAGAAATACAGATGGTACTCAGTAAGAATTCTAATCAGATCTTTTGATAAATCAGTTTTGTACTGCCACCTCAGAAATATAATGTTTAAGAACATGGTATACTTAATTTGAAAAACTTGTAAGTAAAACTATAAGTGACCAAAAGAATTCCACGATCCAAGTACATCTCTAGATGTGCTGAATTTAGACTCTAGAATCTAACAGGTACTTTGATTTCTACAAATGCGAAAGCTTTATATTTTAAATATCAGTTTTGACAGCAAAAAGGGATGAAACAGGAAAGTTCAGTGAATTCAGTATAATATTAATACTTTGTAAAGCTCAGAAGCAAAAAAAAGATGAATAAGAAATTCAATATTAAATGCTATCAATTCTATTTTATTCACTATTTTATTCTATGTCGAATAATATGACATATCTAAAATAAACAACCTTTCTGTGATTTCCCAGGAATTAACTTTATTTTTTCTATAAAGATAATAAAAACTGTAATGGTACTACATTTTATAAAGAAAAGGTGGCCTACATTTGACCTCTTAGATACGTAAAATTCCTGATTTCCTGATGTTGGTAAATCAGGAAGAACATATGGCACTGTTTTGTCCCTAAAACAAGTTTATCAAAGTTAAATTGGTGAATTAATAAGGATCTAAAAAGTTTAAGCAGTATGTTGGAAAGAACTTGGATTTAGGATTAAAACAAGAAGCTTAACTACTGATTCTGTTGTGTGACAAACACTCCAAGTGTCAGAAATCAGATAAAGCTAACAATAGCAACTTTATAAGTAAGTAGCAATGATTTTATAAAGTATTAAACGATTGAACTCAAGAGATGACTCATATTATACTAGGTCCCTGACTCATGAATGCTTGAGTCAAAAACTTCCCAGATACAAACTGAGCTCGTATTACAAGCATTCGTCCATGTGGACAAATAGCCAAAATGCCCGCGTGTCCACCAGACAGCGTCACCGCCGCGCTGCTGTGTGCTCACTCTACGGTGTGACGTGCAGTTCTTCAGCATACACAGGGAATTATTGTATTTGTGGGTGTGCTTACCATTGTATGCTTGTGTGAAATGCTAAAGCTTTATATTTTAATGTTGGTTTTGCCAGCAAAGGAGGGTGAAAGGGGAAAGTTCAGTGAATTCGGTATAATATTAACATATCGCAAAGTTCAGCAGCAAACAATGAGGAATAAAAATTCAACCT
Source organism: Petromus typicus (assembly GCA_004026965.1). Classification (NCBI taxonomy): domain Eukaryota; kingdom Metazoa; phylum Chordata; class Mammalia; order Rodentia; family Petromuridae; genus Petromus; species Petromus typicus. Next base: position 36,963 of record PVIR01007270.1, read on the forward strand.
TAAGTGATATCAACACTATTTTATTAAGATTCAAGCAAACACTACTAAAATCTATTTCTAAAATCTCAGTCAATTTAATTAATTGAAACCACACACACACTCCACACTCCCCATTCCCTCAGACCCGCATAAATAGCACCAGGGTAAAATTAGGTTAAAGAAAGAAGAAAACCCAGTTGAACAGAAATACATGAACATTGCATGTCATATTTAAGATTTAAAATTTCTTAGCAGTTCCACATGAAGGTTAAATCCAGCATCAGTAGTGCAAAGATTATTTATATATGAAAGATTCGCTTACACACAAGTCACATACATGAATTTTGACATTAAGGTGCAAATGCGATGCAAGAAGTACAACCATCTGACTGATACCCACTGTGTTTGCCAGCATCGCCACAGCCAAAGTAAGTTCAAAGTCACAGGGAGTGTCATCATCAGCCAAGTGTAAAAATGTACAGTTACTTGCTATTCTCTTTCTGTTTAAAGGTGACTACTACCATCTTTTCCCTAGGCTACTTGTTCTCTGTAGCTGATTATCATTACAAAGTATTAAACGGATTAGCCTTTCCACGTTGTGCTCACTTTGAGAAGGGTATGCTTCAGACAGCTCGCTGATGGTGCTGTTGAAAGAAGCACGTATTCTCTCCACTAAAAGTTATGAAGCACCTTGTTTTTAAGACTAAAATCTCCAAATCACATGCTTGCAGATTTCACTTTCCTGATAATTCATTTTATTTTAAGAAATCGGAGAGAAGTGAGCAGTGTCTAATTAATATCTTCAATGCCTAACTAATGACAAGCATGACTCCAATTTATAACTGAACTATATTTTTACACTGAAAAACTCAATTACATTTACTGACAGACTTTGAAATGCCACATTATTTATATTGGCAAACTTAGTGCGCTCACAGTGTATTTATTAACATTCTTTCTCAAGAATAAAGCATGTATACAATGCAGATCACTGCGTTCTTCATGTTTTAATCTTTCAAAGTGATATGTGGAAATGGGAGGGCAGCGAGGGGCTGCATCAGCCTAGGCGAGCCAGAGACCATGTGGCAGACATTCGCATGTCCTTCCTGTCAGCTCTGCAGGCAAAGCAAGGTGACCTTGACATTTCGCTCTACTCCTTGCTCCTGCCTGCCTCTTCCATTCTTTGGTTCCCCCCCTCAGCCCCTCCCAGCCGTCCACCCTGCTCCCACAACCACAGCCTCTCCCAGCACACATCAACAATTCCGAGCTGTGAAGAGGTCCAATTGCCACGTCGTTGGTGACTCAGTTGCAAGGCACAAATCATTTACTGGGATAGCTTGAGGACACGACAGTGACAGAGAGACATCTGTTGGGGAAATGGGAGGGGAGAAGGGGGTTATTCACAGCTGGTGCATTAGTCCTGCTAGCCACCAGGCCACCTCGGTGTCCTCCTCCTCCAGCTTCCTTCCCACTTGCTACTTGAATCCTGCTGTCAGCTGCCAAAAGATATCTGTTCTCACCCTTTGCTGAATGAAAAGGTGCTAATGCATGACTTCAGGATATGTCAGAACATACAGTACTTACAAGTGTTGGGAGATGCAGCCAACCTGACCATGGAGAAAAAGAAATGAGTAACTAAACAGCTAGTTTTTTTTTTTTTTTTTTTTTTTTTTTTTGCAAAGGGGAGAGAAAGGAAAAAAAGTCAAGGGCTAATTCTTTTCTTTAACTGTCCCTTAGGAGACAGGGTCATGGGAGGGTAGCTTTCTTAGCTCGAAGCCACCTCTCGGCTGCTCTCTCAATCTGAGAGAGTCACAGTAGCTTTTATATGTCTTAATATCTTAGGGGAAAGAAACATTTTCTTCAAAGTGGATATGATGTATATTTCTGCTAGTTGACCTTAACAAATGTATCAATTAACATAAAATAGATAACTCAAAATAATTCTCAGAATAGTGTCAGAATATTAGTTTGCATTCTTTTCTCCTTGGTTAGCAGGAAGGGACAAAATTAGAAAATGACTGGAGGCGACAGGCAGCTTGTGTATGAGAGCTGTGGTCTGATGGTACATTGCTGCATGCCCTCCTACCCTGTCTCCATCTCTCTGCAGATACGCCAGGAATACAGAACCTATTCACTCACCTCCAACAAGAGGCTCCTTCTGGAACGGGGGAGACACAGGCGACTCCTTCAACACCCAGAATATCTGTCCAAATCTTCAGGCTGGTTTTAGAAATCGGATAATCCAGACACGAGATGAGAAGGTTTATCTAAAGCCTTCAAGTTTCAGTGCTGAATCAGCGCTACCAAAATGACAAATATGGAGTAAGGGAGCAATTTTTCATGCAAAAACTGCCACACATCTAAAATGCAAAACACAATTAAACAAACCATATGTAGCATGAGGGGGATGATTTTTTATTGGACAACAAAATCTGCCAAATATAGCATCACAGAAAGATCCTGGAAAGTCAAGGCTCTCGGTCCTTAGAAACAATTCCGAAGCATCACGCACAGTGCTGCTTACCTTTTGCCAGTTCTCATATTATTCAGGTGGCTCAGGTGAGGGAGAGAAGGAAGCGAGTCAGAAGAGTGTAAAGGAGTCAAATCCGTAAGAAACAGTAAACAAAGGCAGATTATTTCTTTCTAATTCAATAAAATAATCATCTTTATGCTGTCCATTTTCTACTAAAACAATGAAATTTCTTTCTTCAGAGAACATTACCCTACCTTAATAGGCATTCCGTGTTTGACTTATGAATGGGGAACACAAGAACATAAATTTTAAATAAGGAATACTATATTTTAATTCTCTCTAAAAAGCTTAGCATGTTCATCTAATTTATTCAGTTTTTCTCTTGATTTGTTTTCTAATATCTATTTCTAATGTATTGGGTGATTAGAATTTAAATATTTTTTAAAAGTCTAAAGTGCTATAAATATCATGTTAGCATTTATCCCCGAGTATGCAAAAATAACACTAATACATACAAACAAATATTGATTTTCTAGGATAATTCATATAAACTAGAAAAATATCTGTTTTCATAATTTGTGTATCATCATAGGCTAAATTGTTAGTTTTGCAAATTTTTTTAAAAATGCATTTTCCACCGAACTTATAGTTTTAATACTGAACCTCATTTTTTATTAATTTTTAAATGATACATAAAAACATACAAGTTATTGACAGACAAAAGTATGGCATAATACAGGTATATGTTGTATAATATTTAAATCAAATTAAATGTATTTGTCTTCAAACATTTATCATATTTTATGATACAAACTTCCTAGCTTTTTGAAATACAGCATTTACTGTTACTAACTATTCCTAGCTGCCCGCTGCTCTATTTTTCTAGTTCTCTCTCTCCCTCCCCCTACCTCTAAAAGCTACCATTGTACTGTCAGCATCAGAGAGGACATTTTTTTTAGATTTCACATGTGAGCGAGATCATGCAATATTGATCTTTTAAAATAAAAATCTTAGAAAAATTCTCTTAATATATTCTCTTATTCCACTTCTGGAGTTGCAAATGAAAGGATTTTGGTCTTTTCATAACTTTATATTATTCCATTACAAATATGTACCACAGCTTCTTTATTTATTCTTCAGTTGATGAGCACTTAGATTTAGTCCATATTCTAGCTATTGTAATTCTGCATGAACAGATTAAGTATCAATATCTTTGCCAAACAAATTCTATTGCCTTTGTGTATATGTTTACTAATGTGATTGCTAAATCATATGATATCTTTAATTTTAATTTTGGGGAGAACTTCAAAATCTTTCCCACTTTATGTCACCACCAACAATGCACAGGCAGTATGTTCCCAACACCTGTGCCATCACTTGCTTTCTTCTGATTTTTGTTGTGTTGGGGTGTTGGATAATAATTATTCTAACTGGATTGCGATGATACTTCACTGTAGTTTCAATTTGCATGTCTCTGATGAGTGTTGTTAAATATTTCATTTATACTAGCTGGCCACTTGTGTATCTTTCTTTTGAGAAATATCTATGCAAAACTTTTGGCCAGTTTAAAGTTTGATCATTTATTGTCTATTTACTGCTATTTAATTGTTTGCATTCCTACATATTCTAGATATTGAAAAACTTTGGCAATATCATGCTATCAGTTTTCAAGCTATAACAAAAACTTTTGATAATGAAAAGAATATGAAATTGGGATAGAAATCAGTTCGTAGACCAATACAATAGAATAGAAAACAAAGAAATAAATCTTATATTTACAGATGACTGATTTTCTACATGGTGAAAAGAATACACATTATTAAAGAGCAATCTTTTTATTGGACAGTTCTGAAAAATCTGGATATCCAAATACAGAGTAGATCTAGACCTCTGTCTCACAACAGTTAAAATCCAATGCAAAATACATTAAATACTTAAATGTAAAATTCAAACTATAAAAATACTAGAAGAAAAGAGGAATTGCTTTGCATCACTGAATTAGGCAAGGATTTGGAAAGGATTTAGATAAAACACTAAAAACCTGTAACAAAACTAAAAATAGGCAAGTGCAATAACACCAAATAAAAAGCTTCTATACAGCAAAAGAAAAAGCAGAATGAAGAGACTTTGGAAAGAACAGGAGAAAATATTTTCAATAGATTAGTATTCTGAATATATAATGATCTTGCCAATTACTTAAAAATGTTCCTTTGCATGACAGAGATATTCATTTTCCCCATCTATAATTGTTAGAGATGGTACAGTGTTTATAGGTAACTATATTGTTAATTTTTTGTCAATATACTTTGGGAATGTTCGAATGACCAGAATAAATCACTGAAACTATATAATAGGGAAATAGAACCTGAAAGAAAATTTTGTTAATTAACTGCAGTAAGTGATAAAACAACTACAGAAACTTGAAAAAATAAATGTGCTACTACATACAACTTGGAGTGATATGGAGTAGCAACCACACAAAGTCAGAAATTTGACCTAATGTGATATATATTTAGTACTACTATCCCCCAACACATTAAATAAATTTGTGAAAAAAATATTCATTCATTCTTTTAATTCATCTTGCATGTGTATTGTCGATTGATACAACAAAATCTATTTCCTTGTAATTAAAACAGTATTATATGCAAAGGTAAAGCTGAAAATTAAACAATAAAATCTATGAAGAAGAATTTGGGCATCATAGGTGAATAAGTAAGACAACAGTTTTCAGATATTGCAATTTCCTTCCATCTGTCCACTGTGACAAACTATGGCAGCGGTCCTTTCCAGAGAGAATCTGCCCAACCCACCTCTCTCATGGGGCAGACCAAGCTAACCCCAAACTCAGTCCTTTGCCTGGGTCAAGGGGTGCAGGGGCCAGAAGGTTT